>JAMXBD010002694.1:0-170456 GCA_024138025.1 Combretum micranthum | reverse complement strand
CGCGCCCATTCGACTCCGTTAATTCCCGAGCTTTATCAGGTACGCAGTAACCTGCTTGTCTCTGTTAGGATAGGCATTTATAAAACTTAAATATATAATAAGAAAAGTTAAAATGTGATTGTTGCTTGTGTTTTATGCCGTTAATATCCAATTCCTACGCCAGGTCATGTATGAACCTAACGGCGACCCCTCATGGTTTGATGAGTTTGGGATGGAAGTTGGTATCCGGTTCGGGGAGCGGCACCTTGCTTGGTTTGAGCACGGTAGATCTAGGCGCTTAGGCCACTCCTGTCATTTGAGATGACTTTCATTAAGTGGTACGGCGGGTCCTTTCACAGTAAGATCTACATAAATTGATGTTGAGTAGAAGCTGGTAAGATCTACATGTTTTTGGTGGCGTATAGTAGCCGGTAAGAACTATAAAAAATTAATGCTATAAATTGTTAACTGTAATTGGCCAATATATCTAACCTCGAATGAAGGACATAAATTCATTTAACATATGGTTCTCGAAAAATCATATGTCTTGTATGCTCACGTGGTTGTTGCATTCATTTGCTTTTATAATAAAACCTAATTGTCCTTTTTCGTTTCGAGTATGTAAATTGGGTATGTAAAGCTCATAAAGTTTACACACCCTATAGATTTTTGTATACACAAGACCATCTATTTTTATACCTGAGGTCTCACCATATCCACGTAAGTTTTCTTTTTTGAAAGCTTTTAGGGGAAATCTACTCGAAGATTAGAATAGAAATCCTCTAAAATCTTTTGATGAAGTGTTTAAGTTATTTTGTAAAGACTAGTAACTTTTATTTGATCCTTAGAGAATTAGCGGAGGAATGCCCCTAAGATTAATGTAATAGACTATTAATTGCTATTATGAGTTATCTTTATTTTTAGGTTCTTGTATGTTCATTTTTACTCGCTTAACCTACACTTCCCAATAGTGTCTCCTATTATCGTGTTATACGCCTTACATATAATACCTAGATTTTTGCATGACTAAGGTAGTCATTGTTAAGTCTTGATATTGTATGTGGTGGACAGCCATGTTTAGGGTACCCTTCGGAGCGTGACATTGTGCTTGTGGCATAGCTATATCTTAAATGAAAGATAATAACAAGATTTTTGCTGTATGAGTTTACAAGAAATGTATGCTATATGAATCATAGGTTGCTAGGCTACTCTAATAATAGTGCTAATAGAATTTTGTATGAACTTGTTGTTTGTATAGCATACTGCTTGTCTGTATAAAAATTGATCACCTTAAACCTGATTAAAAACTATTTGTACCATAAATGAAACGAACATGCATTACATGATTTGCATAAGCAGCATTTGAGTAAGTGGCAGCCTACTACGTGTTAATGTTTCGGATCTTTGGTAATACTTGGTTTTTCTAGGCAAAGAGGCTATTAGTTCTACGCAAGATTATCTTTGTTTTGTTGGTACCATAAGAACTAAATGGTAAATGAAGGATACTGCTTATGGTATCGCTTTGAAATGATTAATACTTAGTGGAGTTTCTAAGGCTAAACACAGGAAATGAGAGTTACGATATGAATAATTTAAAGTGATAATTAAAGTGAGTATTGTTGTTTTCCTATATGCTTAGTATCTCCTGGGTAGGTGGGCTATAGTATTGTGTTCCTTCAACCCTGATGAGAGGGCGTAAATCTCTATCCTGCTTTGGATTCTGGGTTATCCAAGCTTGTAATTGTGCATATGCTTGATTAATGCATTTCACGTGATTATTAATAAACTTGTTTGATATGTGATAAGTTTTGGTTATTCACTAAGCCCGTAGTTTCACTCACACTCCTAAAGACCTTTCTTGTTTGCATTACAACAGTGGCTCGTTACATCTAGGAGCATGGTCCCGGTAAGAACTTAGGAGATTGATGCTCATAGGTCAAATCGAAATAAGTTGTTTGCTACTATTTCTAATATAGATTAATTAATATATGGTTTATCAATCATGTATTTGGAGACTTTTAGAATAGAATCATGATTTGTAATATCTTTATGATATTCACTACTTGTGATGGCAGATATTTACTAATTCAATTCTTATATGTTTATTATTTCTTGACGAAGCAACTAAAAGATCCTATTGATTAAAAAGATGTCATTTTGTGATGGTTAACTAGTAATAGTATACAAGTGTGGCTTGTATATTACTACTAGGGTACCCTTGGGGCATGATAGAGATCATGTTGTGCGTGTGGCACTATAGTTAGATCTGTGAAACCTCTTGTGCCTAAGTTTTAGTTAGATAAAATTTGGAAAATAGTAGAATATGAAAGTATTTCACACATTTGCTTTAGTTGTTGATGTACTAGGCATATTTCAGTTGCATATCCTAAGAAGGCTATGAGGGATAATATGGGGAACATAGATGATGACTCCAGAGTATAGGTTTAGTATGCTGATCAGGTAAAATGAGAGAAGGTGGATGATAATTCTCTTTTTGACCCTTAAATGATTGCTCCAAGGTGGGATTAATTGAACTCAAGAAAGGGAAAGCTTGAATTCAATTAATCATGGGAAACTTGAAAATGTAAATATCAAGGGATCCAAGTTTAATATCCTAGAAGACTTAAGAGAATCTCATGATTTGGAAATAGATGAGAATCCTCTTTTTAATGAGGATCGACATACTTCATTGGATGAGGAGAATATTTTTTAGAGGATATCTTTTGATAATTCCAAGGCAAATAAAGGAAACAAAAGACAAATGCTAAGTCTCCTAGTCCAGCAGTAGTTATTTTCTAAGCTTAGCTCAGTGCATTAGGTGTAACTAAGCCATGTAATGGTGCTCATGCTGCGAGCCCATTAAGAAGTAGAATATATGTGGTTGAGTCTCTAATAAGACTCTTAGTAAAACTCCATAGCAAGGCAAAACAAGCGCTGAGCCGTTAAATTTCCCATCTTTATTTTAAACTATTAACACCTTTTCTAGTAGAATTAGAGAAGAAATGTTATAGGTTAATGAGAAGCATGAGAAGGAGGATGGTTCCACTTTTTTGCCACACCAGCAAATGCTCCCTATCAATGATCATATTCAAATTCCTTTGGTTAAGGGGGACGGGAGGGGGGGTAAAGATAGCTCCATGGATGCTCGTGGAGACAAGGATGATGAGCTAGATGCTATAGAGGACTGCCCTTGTTTATTTTCTTTTCCATTGCATTTGGTCATCATGTTAGTGGTTTCTTATAATTGCCAGAAAGCTTGTAGTCCCCATTTTAAAAGAAGTTTTGAGGAGTTGAGATGGCAACCAAATATTTTAATCATTAATGGACCACAGCCTAATGGGTAGGCATAATTCATTATTATCTGACCGAGGCGTGATAGCTAATTTGGAATTAATTCTCAAGGATATTCAGGTAGAGTTTTGAGTTCTTTGGGATTCTACTGATATCCAAATCTCCATTCTTAGTTATGGTAGCCTATGGATCCATTTTAAGTGGACACAAAATAGTGATTATGGGGTTTCCAACTGTAGTATATGCTAATCCTAGGTTTGGTCTTTGTAAACAACTTTGTTAGTTAATTTTTCATTCTAATTAGCATATATCTCTTCGATGAGCTATTATTAGGGATTTTATTATGTATTTATCTATAGATGAGAAATTATGGGGTACTTCTTATAATACTTTGAATTGTAGAGAATTTCAACAAGTTATGTGATGAAGTAGAAGAAGTGACAAACAAGTTCCTGAGAAAGTAAGGTAAAGACTGGCCAGTGGTAGTCACATAATTACAGGTCTTTATCTTGATGGAAAGGAGCTGACTTGTAGAAGTTAGTACCTTCAGTCTTGAGCTATGCTGATTTTTGGCAAAATTCCTTCGTTTAAGGCCTCAAGCGACAATTTTTAGTATTTTTTATGGGATTTATTTCTCTTATAACTTTTTATAGGAGTGTTGGTTTTGCATGCGGTCTGTGGTGTTAGTTTTGTCTTTTCATGTACTTTGTTTTAAGACCTTTTTTTTTTTTGATAGTTTTGATTTCGATTCTATTTTTTGCAGCTTTTAATCTAGCCTGTATATTGTATGCCCTAGGGCAAATGGACAATTATTACATCCTAAGAGGGGGCCTAAAAGGATCAATCTGTAGTTGTCATATTAAGTATGCATCTAAGATATGATAACCACGTTGCAAGTCAGGGATTGCAAAACTCTAATTAACGTTTACTAACAACTTTTCATTTTATAAAAACATTTTGATAGCTAAGGAAACACATATTCCTATAATCTACAGAATTGTAGAGAATTGGTATCCCTCACTAAATAATGAAACAAAATGGATCATATACAAATTACAAGGCTTGAATTATTAAGCAACTGATCTAATCCATTCTAAATCTAACTCATATATTAAAAAATCATTAACTTAAATACTAAACATTAAGATTACATTCTAATTTCCTCTTCTCAACTTCAGGGGCCTCACTAAACGTGAACTCTCACTTCATATGCTCTTAGTCGATTCCTAACATGAGTTGTTCCTACATAAAACTATAGGGGTGTGAGCTCAACCATAATTCGGTGAATAACAAGGCCAAATCACATAATAAACAAAAGTCAGACAATTGTTATTAAAAAAACATATGTAATGCAACACTTAAAATATGATATGCATAGTTTGAATGACCGAAAGACAAACCAATGGAGATTCATGCCCTCTCTTGGGGGTTGAAGGATTAGCTTAAGTCATCCATGCTCGGTAAAATTGTAAACTAAGGAAGGGGGTCTTCTCAATTTAGAACCTTTAGCTCGCAACTTTCTCAGCACAAATCCATTCTATATAACAAATGTAACCTTTAACTGCTCCTTAGATATAAAGAAGAAGGGAGGATTTCATCTTGAAATACCTTGTATTGAAAAATAATCTTTAACTTCCCTTTAGACATGGCTGAAGTAGAATTTTCTTTGAAACTTATTTTATCAAACATAGCCTCTAACTTCTCCTTAGAAAAAGCTAAGGAGTGAGGACTTTTATCTTGAACTCGTTTTGTGCATAGATTAAAACATTTATAATGTCAATATACCCTCTACTTCCCTTAGAACTACAAAACCTCCCTAAGTACTAACATTCCATGACTAATACCCATACATGTGACGTCCTTCGATGCCTTTTTAGCTCCTATGGTACTAACAACCCTATGCTATCCAATTGGAGAAACAGATCCACTGACTTTGCTTAGGACTACCACATAATTGACATGTTAGCACATGACATGAATACCATGCCAATACAAGTATGTTATCGTGCAATGCATGTTCATTTAATTAAATAGTCAAATAGTATTAAGTCATTTTATTAGCTGACTAATCGATTTATCAAATACTCATCTACATTGGCAAATCAATCATTTCATGCAACGTGTTATCATTTTCACTATTATTTTTATCAAACAATACAATCATTTAGCATCACACAATTACCCCATCACCACACATAGTAAGTTATGTTTTATCTTGATATAGGTGCAACTAAGTTACAATCACAAACAAGGTGATAAAGTCATTGTTACCTACCTGACATCCAAGCTAGGCCATAAAAACCGCTCTAGGAAAACCAATTCCTTATCCCCATCAATCATCAAATCATCAATATCATCATCACCAGCATCAAGTCATCGACATCCTTCATATAGAAATCCAATCAAAATGGAAAATTAGCTAAGGCTATCATAAGGAATAGATCAAGGGCAAACTTTTATTCATGAAAATAAACTCACAACCAAAGCAATTAAGCATGCAAAACAACATATTTCCTTTATCAAACTAAGTCCAACATACTACAATTACATTTAAACCATATACTTATTAAGTTTAGATTGATCTAACTTAACCATTTAATCCAATTATTAAGTTATATTCTCATGTATATGTTTGGAAATTAATCAACTTAAATCTCTTATTTCAACCCAATTTCATTTTAGCTTCATCTAGTCCTTTAAGTTAGCTTAGCTTTAAGTCCATTAATCAATTTACTCTATATCCAAATTCCATATTAAGCCTAGTTTAGTCACTAAGTTGTAATCATTCATCTCATTAAGACAATATTATATATTCTACTAGATTTTCACTTAGACTAGATCATTGCAACTTATATAGCTTTATTAAGCTATATTGAATCTAAATTTATTAACTAAGTTCATTTCATAAACTTTAGTATATGTTAATCCTAGCTAAGTTGAATATACATAATCGATTTAGTTTATTAAAGTTTATTAAACCAAATTGGACTTAAGTGTTTCACCTTAGCTCAATTTATACTTGAGAATCATTTTAACTTAATTCAATTCTAAAACAATTAATTCTTGTAATTAATCTCTAATTATAAACACTAATATATCACATCAATTATATATTAATTCTTTAATCCATCATTTATTTAATTAATTTTTTTTCAAGTTGGGCAGACAGGGTACTCAACCTCCTGCACGGCCGTGCAAGCCTATACGGGCATGAATATGGCCCATGATAACTGGAGGCTTATCACAACCTCTACTACGTCCCTCTAAACGCCCCGTTTGCAACTAGACTTCATCCTATATGCCACAACAGCCCTCCAAATGCCCCCATTTGGTCTTCTATTGTCATGCACGCCCTTCTTTGCTCCTTTTTACACACTTTTATCATTTATACACCTCCTTCTACCATTAAAACATCACAAAACAAACATATATTGAAGTAAAACTCATTAACACAATTTCTAACACTTCTATATTCATCCAACAATATCAAACACCATTAAACCACTTCATCAAACTATCACGCCCCGAGGGGTACCCTAAACGTGGCAGTCCACTGTACACAATACTAAAGCCTAGGAATGACTACCTTAATCACACAAAGGCTTCCATATCATGTACAAGGCGTACATTACAACCAAGGGAACGCATTGGAGTAGCGCAATTTATATTGATAATAAATAAGTAACAAGGCAAAGAGAATACTTATCATAAAACATAAACATATTGCATTGCAATTCTTAGGGGCATGTCCATTTATTATCTTCAAATAAATATACATCACTATTCATATAAGTCATTATATGTAAAGACCCTTACAAAATTACTTATTTTATGATTCTATTTCCTTCATAGAAGCTTAACCATCCTTCCATGATTTCCTTAATGTCATGATCCTCAATTTAAGCCACGGATATACCTGTTTCAACAAAATCTATAGGGGTATAAGCTACAACTAGCTTAGTGAGATATTTCTTTTCATTCGCACCATACTTTCAAACAAGTTCATTTAGATTTTCATACATATGCTATGCATACAATGCAACAACCATGTGATTATGCAAATAGATACAGTTATCCAGAAACAATATATAGAACGGACTTACCCCTCCGTATCAAAGGTTAGGGAATCGGGTTGAAGGTCCTCGACCTTCTACTGTTAGTCCCTAGGTCCTCCCCCACAGCGTTTGGTTGGCTCGGCTCCGAACTAGAGTCACTTTCCCCTAGCGATTTGGATTCTCCAGGAAGAACATGGCTCGTGGCACAGCACGATCACAGCCAATCCAACTCTACGCGTACGAGTAGTAGCCTTCTAAAAATAGATGTGACTCGATGGATGCTATGCATGAGCGTTTTAGTTTTCTTAAGCCAAACCTTATTAAGGTTTATTGGAGGCGATCAATCAATTTAGCAAACAATAAACAGTCATACCAGTAAGTAACAAAATTATTTAAACAAGTAGTTCGAAGTTGCGATATTCTTAATTCTCATTTCATACATAAACATAAATCACATATACATAATCCCAAATTCCCCAAATATATATCCATTTTTATCTTTTCTTAGTATACTAATGCCGCTACTTTACAAGCACAAGCAAGGTAACAAAATTATGAGGAATAACTCACTCGTCCATTTCGCTATCTTCTTAGTCGTAGTAATCCTCGGGTAGGGTATTCTCGTGTCCTTCGTCACTTAGACAAAAGAAATACCCGAGATAAGTCTTTCATGAAATTCTATTCTTGAAGATTCTAAACTTCTCTTAAAATCACGGTAGAATCGTATAAGAGAAAATTCCAACTTAAAATGGCCATAACTTACTCATTTTAACTCGGAATTTCACATATAAATACCGTTTTCTACCTACTCAAAAAGATCTATCCATTTCTAAGGTTTTCATTGTCATATAAGGTCATTTGGGTACAGATTTAAAACGAATTCTTCTAAACTTTCGCAAATCTGTTTTCTAACTCCACTTTATTTTAAAGAAATTACTTTTGTAACAATATATATTTATATATATATGAACATATATTTGATAAATGCTTTGAGTATATAGATAAGCTCACTTTATATGCAAAGTTTCTAATGGTAGTGTCTCAACAATTTATTTCATAAAACAATTCAATTTGAGTTATTAAAACTTTAACTTTGATAATTTCTTTTGAAGAAACTTTATATTTTCTTAGATCGTTATAAATGGGTATATTCTTACTTTATTTTCTTCATTCTTTTTCTAAAACAAGTAAATTTTTCTTTTAACCTTAGTTTTTCATAATTTTCACTTTTAGTGACAAAGAGTCAATTTTATCAAAAAGTATATTTAGGTTATTGAAATCCTTTTTATAATTTTGTTTTTAAGATGGTTTTAAAAAATGAGTCTTGTCTTTTTATATTTATATTTTAAAATATAAGTTTTTGTTTTCTAAACTATTCTATTTCCTTTGAAAAGAATTTTTTTTATCGCTAAGAATCATTTGTTTCTAATCTTATCTCACTTATATTATTTGAAAACAAGTCTCTTCTTTAGGAACTTGAAAATCATCATTTTCCTAAGTGGGTACATAATTTTATGAGTTGATTTTATCTTAACTTTAAAAACTAGTTGTTTCTTGGTTTTAGTCATGGAGTTCAAAAGAGTTTAATCTTTAAGCTTTTTCTAAGGACTTTAAAAATTAACCAATTAATTTACTAGAACTTAGGTTCCCATAATGAAAATATTTATTTCTTTCATTTCCTTGGTAAAACTATCTTTGATACTTAAGAAAACTTTGAGAAAACTTGTATGAATCTATTTCTATGTTGTTTAATAATACTTCATTATTTTGTGACAAGTCATATAACAGAAATTTTAGCTTTAAATTCTTTTAATAATATTCTACTTTTGAATTAGTTGAGACATTAACATTATGTAGATACAAGTATCATGAGCATATAAAATAATAAGAACATAAGAAAATACTAGAAACAAATAATAAGCAAGAAAATAAAATATCAAGCATTGGAACCTTAGCTTAATCAAGGAATCCCGATCAAGTATTGGAGCCTTAGCTTCATCAAGGCATCCCAGGACTAAGAATGGACTAGTCCCGAAAGATTAAAGAAAATAAACAAAAGATTGTTTTGACTTGATATGGACAAGTCTAAGACTAGAAAGACTAGTCTTAATAATTGCATAAAATAAATAAATTGCATAACTTGAAAGTAAATAAATAACAAATGAGCTTATATGCTCTAAATAAATAAATATACATAATATACATAATATAAGTTAGATTAGAAGCAAATAATAACAATAATAATAATAACATAATAAAATAGAAGGCTTATGTACAAGAATAAAATATGAACATATTGTTGCTTTTACTACTCATGTGAGTTTCAAAACAATACCATAGTCATGCTAAGTTACATGACTTGAATAGATTAATGGTTGAAAGAAATTTTTACCTAAGGTATTTGTGTGGTATGAAGATGGTAGTGAATGTATAGTTATGTGGTTATGGAGAGATGGTAGTTGTATTGCATAAAGAGAAATTCTTGTGGGTATTTGGTGAAAGAGAGTTTTGGTAGAGGGAAATGTTGTAGAGAGAGTTTGTGTAGTGAATTTGAGAGAGTTTTGGTAGTGTAAAGAATTGTGTGAAAGAATGAAAGAGGAAAGGGGTATTTATAGAATTTTAGGAGTGAATTTTAGATATAATAAAATAAATTAAAAAAAATAATTGAGATGAAGAGGAGAGGGATGGCGGCGGTTTTGGCTTTTGAGAGGGGGAAATTGTTTTATTTTATTTATTTGTTTGTGTAATAAAGAAGTAATGTGTAAAGTTGATGTGAATAAAGTTGTATTGGAAATGAAAAAAAGTAAGAAAATAGATATGTAGGTGTAAGAAAAAGTAGAGATAGGTGAATAGTAATGAATAGTAGAAAAGTACTATGAATAGTAGATTAGACAATTAAAGTACCGAGTAATAAAAATACGCGTAATAATGCGATATCTGTAATTTTTAGTTACCGAAAAATTCTAAAACTGATATTTTTGGAATCCTTCTATTTTTACGAGACTATTGGTATAAATGGAATATTTTTTATTCCGAACTCCGAGACACGATTTTTGAGAACCGGTCCCGTTGAGTCCGAAGGACACTCGAAATTCGCGAATCTGATATTTTTATGTTACCCTATATTATTACGAACTATTTTAAGCTATTGGCTTAATTCATTTTCTAGGGTTTGAGATTGCGGGATTGCCGGATCTTAAATACTAGGGTTCGTTATAGGCTTTGTTGGCTTTAAGGTTTCGGTTTGACTTCTGTTTTTGTCGAGATATTCGTAAGATCGTAAATTTTCGAGTTTTGATCGTTTTATATTTTTAGCTCGACATTTATGTTTTATTTTATTTTATTTGTGATTATTAATAGTTTTTAGTTCTCGGAATCGTTTAACCCAGTCTAGGGTTATGAGTTGACTCAGTTTGACTTTTGGCGAAAATTGAAAATTGATTCCGAAATTATCGAGGGTTTTAAAATTTGGTTGTTGATCATCACTTGAATATATTGTCTTGATTTGCGTGTTAGGATACGGTTAGGTGATTTGATTGATGTACGAATGTTGTTTCAACCGATAGTTGGATTTTTTTCTATTTTTGTTTTTGAGGGCTTCCTATTTCTCAAATTAAGAAAACTCGTTTTTGATCTTTATTTAGAATTAGGTTTTAACTTGGTTCGAGTTTTAGGGTTTCATTTCTAGCGTTTGTCTTGATTTAGAGTTTGGTTTTAACTTGAGTCGATTTTTTTTGGGATTTCAATTTTAAACTTTTAGAATTATTTTCTATGAATTGTGAAAATTTTTTAGGGTTTATACAAACCCTATATATACTATTCATCATCTTCTTCACAACTCTATCTTAAATCAAACATCAAACCAACATAAACAAACATAAACAACAAATTAAACAGGGAAAAAAGTAAAACTTATCTAGTTAGCCAACTTGAACTTCTTGATTATTATTTCTCTTAAGTTCTTGAAGCATGTTTATGCATGATTTCCATCTTTAATCTTGTTTTCATCTTCATTCTCTTCTTAAAGCTTGTTGGATTTGAGATTTTAGGGTTTGATTATTAAGGAAAGAAGAAGAAAAGAAGGAGAGAAAGAAAAACAAAGAAGAACCAAAAAGGAAGGCGAAAAGAAGGAAAAAAAATATGGCAGCTCAGAATAGAGAAAGAGAATAAATAGACAAAACAAAATCAATAAAGGATATTTATGAGTAAACGATTCAATTTAAACTTTCCAGATGATTTCTTGAGTATCGAAAATAATGGGAAGATAATTTTCAAATGTATTACATATAAATTAATAGCTTGAATTGAAATTCAAGTATAAGATTTAATTTTGTAAAAACTTGATATCTAGTTTGAGTTCGGGTTCAAAATGATATTTTTAAATAAGCATTTGAACTTAAATTTGCGAGGATTAGAAAATAGAATTTTAGGTTTAGATAGCTAATTTAGAAAATTTTACAATTTTAGATAAATGAATTTGTGAAATTTTGGGTCATTTGTGAATCTAAAAGAGAAATGGTCTAGTTTGTTGACTGTAGAAATTGGATAAATCAATTTATCAGATGAATTACGATTTGGATTTTATAAATTTACTAAATATTGAAATTGACTTTTTCCAAGAGTTTAGAGATTAAGAATCAAGATAAAGAAAATTTAATTTAAATTTATAAAAGATAAAAGATTTTGATTGGATAGAAAAAGATAGGTAGAGAAAATTGGCTAAATGAAGGGGTTATGTGAAATTTTAAATCCAATTTAATTAATTTATTATTTGGTTAAGACAAGTTATTTAATTTTATCTTGTAAATCATTTTACTCTATTTATTTAGATTATCAGGGTTCAAATTCGAACTTAAGTTTTAATTTCAAGTTTTTACTAATATTTTTCATTCCTTAAAGAAATTTTGATTCATTTATTAAACATCCATATTTATTAAGTTTATACATTACAAGTAGTATCATTACGTTGTTTTGGTCTTTTATCACATTTATTTGAATTTCTTACTATTTTAATTTTCTACAAAATATTTCTAGATTTAGATGTTTCCTTAATTTTACACAACTGATATTTTATACAAAAGAGCATATATATGCAATAAGAAATAGTTTAGCAATTTCAACCTTCACTTCTTGATTTTTGAAAAAGACTTAAACTCGATAAAGACAACAAACGACTGACGACATAACTAGACTTAACTCAACTGGTCTCTTGACTTGAGACAACATATGACAACTCAAAATTGACTCACATGACCCAATGAACTCAACAATTGAAGGTTGTAATTCGCTTTTCTATTCTTCTCTAAATATACATAACAATGTGCAAATGATTGATGAGAGGCTGTATGTGGGGTTGGAACATCGTTTGGATGTGGTGGTTGATCGCTTGGTAGAGAGGATGGATACGTTTATAAGGAACCAAAGGAATGAAAACCTTAGATATTCCTCTTCTGTTGAGGAGGATGAACAACATGATGAAGTACCGTGCAGGCGTGGTAAGCCTCATATAGAGGAAGACCAGAGGCATTGGGAACTTGGTATGAGAACAAATATACCGGAGTTTCATGGCAACCTCTAACCAGAGGAATTATTGGATTAGTCAGCCATGGTTGAGGAGATCCTATAATTCAAAGGCGTCCCTAAGGATAAACGGGTGCATTTGGTAGTGGCCAAATTGCATGGAAAGGCTATAGCATGGTAGCAGCAAACAAAATTGACTTGGTGCAGATTGGAGAAATCTAAAATCACATCGTGGGAAAACATGAAGAAGCACATGCAAGTAGTGTTTTTGCCCTACAATTTCTGGAGTATCATGTATCAAAGGCTGCAGAATCTCAAACAGGGAATCGAGCTAATTGATAACTACGCTTCTGAATTTTATCAATTAGTAGCTACAAATGAGATTTGGGAGATAGAGGATTAATTAGTTACGAGATACATTGGAGGCTTAAAGTTGTAAATTATGGATACTGTTAATCTGTTTGATCTTATGAGTGTATTTGCTACTCATTAGCGAGCGCTGATTGTAGAGAAGTAGCAGAGGCAATCAAAAGTGATATGGCTAGTAGTGGTATATTTAGTAGTGGAGGCGGTAGTAGTTGCAATCAAATTAACCATGTTGGAAGTGGATGCCCAGACAATAACACCTATGGTCGTCTTAATAAACCTAATACTAGTGGTGCTAGCACTAGTGGGATCAAATGCTTTAAGTGTAGTGAGAGTGGTCATTGACAGTCATAGTGTAGAAAAATAAAACAAAGGGCACTTTGTCTATATGAAAACCTTGTATTTGATAATCAAGAAGAGGGGGATGAGGTTGTTTTTGAGGCCGTTAGAGATGGAGGCCCAATTTTTGATACAGAATTTGACGAAGAAGAGATTTTGACTAGGGATGGACATGAGACTTTAGTGGTGAGGAGGTCCTGTATGACTTCTAAAGTTGTTGAGGAAGATTGGTTGAGAATAAACATCTTTCCATCTACCTGCACAATTTAGGGCAAAGTATGTAGGGTCATAATAGATTTTGGCAGTTGTGAGAACATCATATCAACAGAAGTAGTGTAGAAGTTGGGCATTAAACCTAAGCAACACCCTAAGTCATACAAATTGGCATGGTTGAAGAAAAAGAAGTGAGGTAATTGTTTCTAAACATGTACTGGTTTCATTTTCCTCAGGCTCTATATATAAAGATTCCGTATGGTGTGATGTAGTTGCAATGGATACTTGCCACTTACTGTTGGCAAGGCTATGGCAGTATGATAGGAATGTGACACATGATGGTAGAGCTAATACTTTTAAATTTGTGCATAAAGCGGTAAAAATTGTGTTGATTCCTAATGAAGAGACTGTTGAGTGAGAAACTGTGAAACAAAGTGGCAGTAGAAGTATGTTTTTTATGGCCAAATTTGAAGAAAAGCTACATGATGCAAAATATATTTTTAACATGGTGGAAAAGCAAGTATCCAAAGAGACTACAGACAGCAAATGGAGTGATAAAGAATTTGTTATAGGAGATTTTATATGAGCTATTATCACAGAAGACTGCTTTCCTATAGAAGGGTCCATTAAACTTTCAACTAGGAAGATTGTGCCGGTTGAGATCATTGGAAAGATCAAGTCTATTGCATACAGGTTGAAACTACCTAGCCACCTTTTGAACTAATGGCGTATTTAATGTGAAACATCTTATTCCTTACATTAGAGATAGTTTAGATGACATGAATTCGAGTGCGAATTCTGTCCACACTAGGAAGGATGATGAAGTGGAAGAAGTAGAAAACAAGGACATGAGAAAGCAGGGTAAAAACTAGCTAGTGGCAGTCCCATAATTATAGGTCTTTATCTCGAAGAAAAGGAGCTAACTGGAAGAAATTAGTACCTTTGGTGTTGAGCTATGCCGATTTTTGATCAAATTCCTTCATTTAAGCTCTCAATTGACCATTTTCAGAATTCTTGGCAAGTTTTATTTTTCTTATAATTTTTTATAGGAGTGTCAGTTTTGCATGCTGTTTGTGGTGTTAGTTTTGTCTTTTCATCTACTTCATTTTAAGACTTTTTAATTTTTTGACAGCTTTGTTTCTATTTTTAGCAGCTTTTAAGCTAGCTTATATATTGTATGCCTGAGAGCAAATGGACAGTTAGATGTCATTTTTTTCAATAAAATTTCAAAGCCGTCATTACTTTTTTTTTTTTTTTTCCAAATTTGGAATTCATCATAGAATTTTGAATTTTGATGCCAACAACCTAAGAATTCTCATAATCAATAGGTGTTGAAGATCATAAGCTCATATGTAAAATGTTCTAAGAGAAATTCTTCTTCACTTAAGGGAGAGTTAATTTAATTGACACATAATAGATTTGTCAAAAGTTACAAAAAAACCTCATGGAATACATCGAGTGATTTAGGAAATGCTCCTTGAACATCTAAGATGCTTGTGATGGAAAAGAACTTTTAAAGATCTACGTTTAATGTATGCTTAGCAATAAGAGGTACACTTTGAGAAATTCTCTTTAGGTTCTTTCACTGCAATTATAGAAAATGTGTAAAGAACAAAAAATTCTTTCATAAGATAGTAAAGAGAAGGTGGTGAGTTTAAAAAGGGATAACATCCATGGGTGTAACCCAAGATATAAACTTTAAAAGTTGGAGGAAGTGAATTGATGCTATATAGAAAAGCTTTAGAAAAGTACCTACGTCCCTGTGCTTAATAGGCAAGGGGCATGCCATATTTGCAATAGTAATAAGATTACAAATTTAAGATGTGAAGGATTGACCACTTACCCTTGGGAAGTGAATGAAGCAATGCTAAGAATTGTTGATACTGCATAATTATGGATTGCTCTATCAATGATTACTAGAGCTTAAACATGATATTCTAAAGAAGGCAAAAAGTAAGAAACTTGTCTTTAAAGATAACAAAGTCAGCAACAATATATTTTTAGCTCCAGGTGCCCAAAAGTTGACCTTGAAGCCATTAATAGTGAATGGGTATCTACTAAACTCTAAATCAAAAGTTGGGGAGAAGTTCATTGATGTACAAAAGGTATGGCCGCAAGTTAATACTATATATCCACTAAATCAATTCAATATTCTACCCTCACAAATTAGTACACCTTCTAATATATAATATAATGGATAAGTACTAGTCAATCCCAAGAACACTAGTTATGTAAGTACTAGTAATCTCTCCTTTTTTACAATTCAACCTAACAATTTCAAACAATCAAGTATACTTTTCCATTCAAAATCAAAGAAAACTAGATCAAAAAAGTAATAGGATATTAGTTATTACCACTATCACAAAACAACACCTACATTATTAAATCCCCAATGACCTATGTAACCTTAAAATAAATGTTCATCTTTCCTATTGATTTTTTGAATCATAAGAATTCCTAATCTAGTTAATATCTTTCTTGAGATTACTACATCGTAATTCTAGGTTGATTAATTGGAATCTGTTCTTGATTAAAACCTCTAATAATCAATTCCATTTTTTGAATACCACTATTAAGTTTGAACCTAATTTGGAAGATATACGTTATGATATTTATAGGATCACGTGGAACTCCCTTTATAATGTAAACCTATTCAAACATATGATTTTTCAATCTACATTTATAAAAGCCTTATGTGGACAAAAAAAAGTTCAACAATAATTAAGCACAAAAGATTAGATAAAAGAAAAAAAATCCATTAAAAAAGAAATCAAAGTGAATCACATAGTTCTCATATGATTCATTAAGCTTAAGTAACATAAGTTTGTTCCTCCATAAAGATAATCATCAAATAGAAAAAAAAAGTGAAATATAAATAATCCATGATAAAATAATAGAACTTTTTAAATTGGTTGATATACTGTTCTCCACTTTTGCTATTGATTCTCTTCTAAAACCACTCTTCATATATCTATCTATCCTTGTCTTGCTCCCTCCTTTCTCATCTCTTCATGAAAATGTGTGTGTGTGTATATATATATATATATATATATATAGAGAGAGAGAGAGAGAGAAAGAGAGCGCATATGGCTAGAATTTATGTGCCATGATTTTTAGATATGCCTCTCTCCGATCAAAGCAATTCAATAAGTTATGTTTTTATAGACATTATGGGTGGATGAAATACTTTAGTGATTAAGGTTCTTGTTTTGCTCATCCTAAGTCATTTGATCGAATCTTAGCAAACTTCTTTTCACTATGCAACATTATTTGTGAACCTTACTTTATTTTTCTTTATGTAGCACCCAATCACTCTAAACCTTTCTTTTTTACTTTGAGTTGGAATGTCACATCTGTTTATAAATAGTGTCACACTCCAAAAGGTATCTTAAACATGGCAGTCTACCACATACAATATTAAGACCTAAGAATGACTACCTTAGTCATACGAAATCCTCGATATTATATGTAAGGTGTCTAACACAGTAATAGGAGACACCGATGGGTTATGTAGTTCAAGCAATAATATAAAGCATACAAGAACTAAATAATCATATGCCCAACAAACATAAATAATAAAGTCTTTACATAACCTTAGGAGCTTTCCCCCAATAATGTCCTAAGGATCAATAATACACTTAAGTCTTTCTTACATAGAACATCTATAACCAAAAAGACTTTACGGTAACTTTTATCTAAGCCTTTGATTGAACTTCCCCAAAATGCTTCCCAAAAAGATAGTCTTACCCGGATTAATGGTGACCTCAAGTATAGCAATAATTGTTCTTGAGAATACAAAAAAGTTGAGTGTAAGCTATGCTAGCTTAGTGAGAATAATCTCGGGTTATCATACTCAATTCAAACCACCAAATAAATTTATATTAAACCAAACATATGAAATGCACCAAACACATGAGCAAACAAAATATATGGTTTACCAGGACTCATATGTTAAATGAATTTACGTCTTTCATTCGGGGTTAGGTATACCGACTAATTACAGCCACAATTTCGCAAATAACATTTTATATTTCTTACCGACTACTACTTATCATAAAAAATATGTAGGTTATACCAGCTGCTGCTCGACACTTAATAGATCTTACCGGCTACTACTTACTACATACATATAATATTGGTTATGTCAACCACCACTATTATGCACTTGTCCCACCAAATATATAACAGTGAATGCAATGAGACTCACTACGTGAGGTGCATGCTTTAAGTTATTAAGTTCTTTTAGCAAGCAATTAGAATATCTTTGTATCGATCATATAATTTGCAGACACTTCCACATGATGATAAAACATAGTTTGATTACAACGATTCAAGAATCGATATGCTTAATATAAGTTCACCCAAAATTATAAGTCACATGCACATCCCATTTTTATCTTTTTCCTATTTCTAGTGCTACTAATTCTACAAGCACAGCCATGAGTATGAAAAATGAAGGAAATAAACTCACTCAGCCATGACTTAGATCAAGCACTTTTGGTTAAAGTAATCTTTAGGGTATAGAATGTCTTATTCCTTGTGATCTAAATAAAAGAAATACCAGTAATGAGTATTTCATGGAAGTTCTACTTATGCTTTCTAATTCTACTTCGTAATTTTCATCTAAAATCGAGTGAGATGAAATTCCAATTTAAAATGGCAATAACTTGTTCATTTTAACTCATAATTTCGCATATTAGGTATCGTTTTCTACCTACTCGAAAATTTCTATCTATTTCTAAAGTTATTTTCAATATTTAAAAGAATTTGGGTTTGAAAATGGGCTGATACGGCTTTATCATGAAAATTCAAGCCTTCGAAAACAATTTTTTTCTTAAATTTTATCTCATCCAAAAACCCATAGCAAACATATCGATATTTATATAATTGAAAAATCCTTTGAATATGTGTATAGACTCATATCATATGTATGATTTTAATGGTGTTGCCTCAGCAATAATTTTTCATAAAGCAATTTATTTCTAATGGTTGAAAAAATGAAGTTTTCAAATTTTCTCTTAAGTTGTTAGAGATAACTAATGTTTTGAGTTGGGTTAAATGTATGTTTTCTTATCATATTTATATTTTTTTACCTATTAGAAAATAATTTTTCCAATTTAAAAAAAAATTAATTTCATAAGTTGTTGGCAAACTTTATTTCTCTATATTGGTCTTTAAACCAGTGAGTTGATTTTTACTTCGACTTGAAAACTTGTCTAGTTCTTAGTTTTTATTAAAGTGTTGGTGATGATCTTAATGACAAGCTTTTAAGAAAAATTTGCACGATAGAGAATTATTAACATTAAGGTTGCAATAATAATTTCTATTTTAGTAGTTTGAAAAGAGAGTATGTGATAAAACTACTAAGTTAAATTTTTGGAAGAATCTCGCATGATAACACTACTAAAATTCATGATGAACTTGTCTAAATAAAAAAAAAATTCCATTGAAACGTAACTTTTAGTTATTGATGAAAATTTTTTCTAAGTGACAAAAATTATTTTGAAGAGAGTTTAGTCTTATTTTCTTTATTAAAGAAAAAATTCCTTTTTTTATTCCTTAGAGAAAATTTATTGAGACAATATCATTATGGTCATACATGAATATGATTATGTAGATATGTTAAAGATAAGAATAACTCATATAAGGAGAGAAAGAGAGATAAGAATCAAGTAAGCTTATATATGTAAGAACAAGTATTGGAAGCCTTACCTTACATCAGGGCTTATCGAAACTTACAATGGACAAGTTCCCCCCCACCAAAAAAAAAAAAAAAAAAAACAAAAGAAAAGAAGAAGCATAATAATAATAAGATGTAAGGTTAGTAAGCTTTTAGACTCTAAGAATATATATATTTATATATATATACATAACTATATTTAATAATATATAGGAGTTAGATTGGGAGCAAAAATAGAGCATAACAATATAACAACATAACAATAGAAATTATGCATGAACAAAAACAAGACATGTAAATATTATTGCTTTTTTAATGCCCATTGGTTTGGAAAATATACAATATGGTCATGTTATGTTACATGAACATAAGAATATTTTGAAAACTTTTATCTAAGGTTATGTGAGATGGAGGAAGAAGAAAACATATTAATAGTTGTATGGGGATAGTAATGGTGTGGAAAGAAGAGAGAGTTGGAAAGAGATTTTTGAAGAGAAATTTTGTAGAGAGAATTGAGAGAGTTTTGTTATGTAAATGAAGTGTGTGAAAGGAATGGAGGGAGATGTTGTATTTATAGAGAAATATGGACAGAAATTAGATATAATAAATAGATTGAAAAAGAAAAAAATATATAGGTAAAAGAGAGGATGGCCGGCGCTATTTAGAGGGAAGAGAGGGAGAGTGAGTTGATTTGTAATGAAAAGAAATTAATATGTAAGAGAAGTTATGTATAAAGTTTTATGGGAAAAAAAAATTATAAGAGATAGATGTATAAGTTGTAAGAATAGGTGGTAAGAAAAAGTAGAGATAGGTAAATAGTAGTGAATAGTAGAGATAGTACAATGAATAATAGACTAGATAATTAAATTACCGATAGTAAAGAAAATACACGTTAAAAGGCTTTATCTAATATTTTAAAAGCCAAAAAAATTACGAAATTAATATATTATGAATCCTTATTAAATTACAGTTTTAATCATATCTTCAGATTATTTTTACTATTTCGGACACCAGAACATGTATTTCGAGAATTGATCCCATTTGGATCCGAAATGAATGACTTTTGAGCGAATATGATCTTTTTAAGCTTTTTCATATTATTTCAAACATTGATCTACCATTAACTCATTTATATTATTCTCAGGTTTCGAGCGCGGGAATACTGGAGTTAAAACTATTAGTATTCCTTGATTATTATTGACTTTTGAAATTGGTTTAACTAGAGTTAGGGTTTACTCAATTTCTACCATAAAATTGAGGGGTTTACAAATAGCCACCTTGCTTTTCTTTTTCATTTCATTTAGTTTAATATTTTCCCTAGTTTTCATAGTTTCATATATACATGCTCTTCACACATTTTCATATAGAAATTAATTAATAATTTTTTAAGATAACAAAGGAAACATCAATTATAATTTTTCTTATTATATATCCTATAATTTGTTATATTTTGACAAAATATTGTGAATTAATTTAGGAGAAACCAAAGGCTTTAATCCCCCATTATTTATTTATTTTTCTTTCTATTCATTTGTTAAGTGATTTTTTTTATTTTTACAAATCATACCATAATTGCTTTTCACATGTACAAGATATTTTACTGTATTGCATATCATACTCTCTCCAATTCTAATAAAAACAATGATATCCAATAAACATAGCATGAAAAAAGTTTTAAATAGAAATAGAATAGAAAACTCATCATGACTTGATCATCGTACAATTAGAAATGTAAATGAACACAAATTATTCAGATAATCAATTCATTATAGAATTTCAGTCCTCTAATTATTTTTCCACCAATAAAAAAATCATATAAATATGGATAATTATCGTGAACTATCTTATACATATAATGAGTTCCTTCTTATGGTAGCTCATAAAATATTTTATATAATATTTACCGAGTTTCTTAACATTAAGCATCACATTGTAAAGAAAATGCATAATAAATCTATTTATCATTAGTTTTCTTTCATATTTAAGAATTTTTATCATCATCATTTATCAATACTTTGTGCAGAAAATTCAAACATTTATGTTATTGTCAATACTTTATACTCGACTAAAATTTAATGTTAGTACTTATTGTGCAAAAAAAATTAAAGAAAAAAAATAGAAATATTGCTCAAGCAAAAAAATAATAATAATAAGAGTAAATTGTCAATTATGAGATTTGAGCATCTAACCACTTAACCATATTGATACGACCCAACATCAACATACAACAAGGATCCGGAGAAAACCCAGATGGCTCAAGGAGTTTACACTTTAGATATTAACTAGCATGTTGTTATAATCAGTTCATGTAACAGAATACAAGTGTAAAACAGAATCAGTTTCATACATGTAACAGAATAGTAGTAGTTACAAACAGAATAACATCCAGTTCAAGTATAGCTGGAATAGAAGACGAAATGTATAAATAGAAAGATTAAAGAAAGGATCTCATCTGGTTTTTCCCAAAGATTAGACTCAATGTCTATAGGAGTGTTGGCGACTCGAACGACCATGGATATTTGCTAGCTCCTGCAAACATACGATTACATTAGAAGTGATACACGAGAGCTGAAAGTAAAAGAAAGAAGAGGAAGAGAGCAAATACAATTTTAGGGTTTGATACTTATTAGGGGAAACCAGAGAGTGTGCGGGAGAAGATTCGAGAGAGTGGGCTGGGCTAAGAGTTCGGGTTATAATATCATTTGGTGCTCTCGTCTCGAGGTCGATCTCTATTGATATGGCTCCTGAAACACAAAGCAATCAACAGCAAGAATCCGAATTTCTTAAAATTTCTTTATTTGCAATACAAGAAAGTTTAGGATTACTCACCTCACGTATTGAAAAACTTGAAGTAGGTCATAATCCTGAATTGAATTCTTCAGGGAATCGAATCTTAATGATTCATCATCTTCAAACTCGGATATGCTTTATCGGACTCTTTATTCAAGGGGATTAAGTTGGAAATCCGAAGTTTGTAGGTACAGATGTCCTGGGGTGGCTATTTCAAGTTGAGCAATTTTTCAGTTTCATGAGGTGCAAGAGGAACAACGCATTACTATTTGTTCTTTTGCATTTGAGGGTGGTGCGTGAGTGGTACAAGTGGATGTTCCGAAACAAACAATTGAGTTCTTGGCAAAAGTTCCGAGGCTCTATCTTACAGATTTGGCCCTTCTCCCTATGAAGATGTCCATGGGTTATTAGCTAAATTGGTACAAACTTCTACTGTTGCAATGTATCAATCTCAGTTTGAGGCTCTAGTCAACAGAACAGAGGGACTGTCAGACTCTTTTCTCCTTAGCTGTTTCATCTCTGGATTGAAACCTGCTATTAAACGAGAACTGCAGTTGGCTCGTCCTAAGGATATGGTTGAAGCTGTATGGTTGGCAAGGATGCATGAGACAAATTGAATGATCAAGCAAAGCAATATAAGCCCTATTATTCTCAAATTCCAATCTCTTCTGCTAATCCTGGTACTCTCCAATTCTCTAAACCTTCTAATTCTGCTACTGTATTACCTAAGTCATCTCCTTCAATTCCTATTAAACGTTTGACACCTGAAGAGATGCAAGTTCGTAGAGAAAAAGGCTTATGCTTTAACTGTGACGAGAAATTTCATCGGAATCATAAGTGTAAATCCAAATTTCTCTTATTAATGACTTCGTCTGATGATAGCATGATGATGATGATCTTATTACTACATCTGAGGACGACTATGCAGTGAATGTGGATGATTCGTGTGCGATTAGCTATCATGCTCTAAATGGGTTTCATGTTCCTAGAACCCTACGGTTTTCGGGACAAATTAATCAGAAGATTTTAATGGTGTTGATAGATTCGGGTAGTACTCACAATTTCATTCAGACCAAGGTAGCTAGTCAAGTGGGATTGTCCATACAACCAACTGCACGATTTTCAGTTGTCATAGGCAATGGCCAAAAGTTGTATTGTGACAGTGTGTGTAAAGATGTTATGTTGCATATACAGGGTTTGGAATTTCTGGTCAATTTGTATGTCTTACCTATACAAGGATCAGAAGTGGTATTGGGAGTTGATTGGCTCGAGACTCTTGGTCCTGTTACTATCGAGTACAGTACTTTAACTATGCAATTTTTACATCAGGGACACTCAGTGGTATTGCATGGGTCCAATTCTCGAATGGGGAGTCAGATTTCTTTCAATCAACTCTGACGTTTAATAAAACATGATTATGTGGCTTCATGTTTTTCTTTGGAGGCTCAGGTGGAAAATAATTCACAGCAATTCGCCAACAACACACTTGTTGAGCAAGTGTTGGGCAAATATAGTCATATATTTGAGCCACCTTCATCATTGCCCCCTTTACGAACGGTGCAACATCGAATACATTTGAAAGAAGGTGTTTCTGCTATCAATGTGAAACCTTACAGATACCCTCATTTTCAGAAAGCGGAAATTGAAAACCAAGTTCAAGAGATGTTGGAGCAAGGCATTATACAGAATAGTACTTCACCTTTTTCTTCTCCAGTACTTTTGGTGAAGAAAAAAGATGGTAGCTGGAGGTTCTGTGTTGATTATAGAGCTTTGAACGAAGCTACTATCAAAGATGAATACCCAATCCCTACCATTGATGAGCTACTAGATGAATTGAAAGGAGCCACAATATTTTCAAAGCTTGACTTACGCGCAGGCTATCATCAGATCAGGATGTTTCCATCTGATGTTGAGAAGACTGCAGGACACATGAGGGCCACTATGAGTTTCTTGTGATGCCTTTTGGCCTTAGTAATGCTCCAGCCACTTTCCAATCTATCATGAACGATATATTCAAACCTCACTTGAGAAAATTTGTCATTGTTTTCTTTGATGACATTCTCATATATAGTGAGACATTGGAATTACATCTCACACACTTGGATATGGTATTGTCCATTCTTGAGGAAAATACCATGTTCTTAAAAAAATCCAAGTGTGTCTTTGGATAGAGTTCCATCGAATATCTTGGACATGTGGTTCATCGGGAGGGAGTTTCACCTGATCCTGGTAAATTGGTGGCTATAGAGTGTTGGCTAGTACCCACTTCCCTAAAGCAACTACGTGCTTTTTTGGGATTAGCCGGTTACTATCGAAGATTCATTAAGTCTTTTGCTTCCATCGCAAGTCCATTGACTGACTTGTTAAAGAAAGGCAATTTTCATTGGGATGCTACTGCTCTACAAGCTTTTCTGGAACTCAAGGAGGCTTTGCGACAGGCTCCTATACTGGTTCTACCAGATTTCAAGAAACACTTTGTTATTGAGTCGGATGCTTCAGGTACGGGCATTGGAGCAGTATTACTACAAGAGGGTAAACCAATTGCCTTCTTTAGTAAAAAGTTACCTACTCATTTAGTTAAAGCTTAGCTTATGTCAGAGAATTATATGCAGTCGTGGAAGCTGTACGAAAGTGGCGTCAGTATTTGTTGGGTTCCCACTTTACTATTAAGACAGATCACAGAAGCTTGAAGGAGCTTTTAACCCAAGTGATTCAGACACCGGAGCAACATAAATATCTGACCAAGTTACTTGGGTATGATTACTCTATTGAGTACAAGGCTGGGAAGGAGAATGTGGTGGCAGATGCTCTCTCAAGACAACATGAGTTCAGTTATCTTGCTTTTTCTATGCCACACTTTACTTTTGTTGACAAATTGAAACAGGAATACACTGAATTGCCAGCTTTTGTAAAACTTCTTGCTGATCTGGCTGCTGGTCATCCTCTTAAATGGAATCTCAGATGGTTCAATGATTTACTATTTAAGGATCATCAATTATTTCTGGTTCCTACTTCTTCATTGATTCCATTACTTTTGGAGGAATTTCATAGTATTCCTACGGCAGGGCATTTTGGGGTCCGCAAGACTTATCAGAGGATAGTCTCCCAATTTTTTTGGCCCGGCATTAAACATGATGTGGAGTTGTTTGTCAGAGGTTGCCTTACTTGTCAACAAACTAAATATTCTACTCAAAGCCCTGCTGGTTTATTACAACCATTGCCCTTGCCCGAATTAATTTGGAGGACCTATCGATGGACTTTGTAGTTGGTCTTCCAAAGTCCCAAGGATATACTGTGATGCTGGTAGTAGTGGATCGACTGTCCAAATATTGTCATATTGGACCACTCGACTCTCATTTTACTGCTACAAAGGTGGCTCAGTTGTTTTTACAACTGGTGGTCAAATTGCATGGATTTCCCAGGAGCATTGTGAGTGACAGAGATAGTGTCTTTATGAGTAAATTTTGGCAAGAATTGTTTCGTTTGAGTGGCACTAAACTCTTTATGAGCAGTGCTTATCATCCTCAAACGGATGGCCAAACTGAAGCATTAAACAGGGTACTTCAGCAGTACCTCAGGAGTTATGCTATGGATAGACCACAAGATTGGGTTTCGTATTTGGCATGGGCAGAATTTGCCTATAATGTGTCTTTCCATGAAGGAGCTGGTACTACTCCATTTGAGGCAGTCTATGGGAGAAGTCCCCCTACCATTCGATGTATTTGAGGGGCAGTTCCAAGTTGGAAGCCATCGATTATGAGTTAAAAACTAGAGATACCATTTTATCTCTTCTTAAGACTCATTTATTATCAGCTCAGCAGAGAATGAAGCATAAGGCTGATAAACATCGCACTGATGTTACTTTTGTTGAAGGGGACATGGTTTTTGTTAAGCTTCAGCCTTATAGACAGACATCATTAGCTGGGGACTATCACAAATTGTCTAAGAAGTATTACGGGCCTTATCGGATTACTAAGAGGATTGGTCAAGTTGCATACGCTTTGCAACTACCTGAAGGCTCTCGGATCCATAACATTTTTCATGTCTCCTGTTTGAAACCAGCATATGGCTCAGTAATTCCTAGTTGGAATTACCACCTAGGGTTTTTCACAATAACCCTATTCTAGATCCTCTATGTATTTTGGATTCTCGGACTATTCTGAGACATGGTAATCACGTTCCTCAAATTCTGGTTCAGTGGTTGGGTTTACCACCGGAGGACACTAGTTGGGAGGATCTCCATTTATTCAAACAACTTTACCCACACTTTCACCTTGAGGACAAGGTGTTATTTCAACAGGGGAGAAGTTTGATACGACCCAACATCAACATACAACAAGGATCCGGAGAAGACCCAGATGGCTCAAGGAGTTTACACTTTAGATATTAACTAGC
Source organism: Combretum micranthum (assembly GCA_024138025.1). Classification (NCBI taxonomy): domain Eukaryota; kingdom Viridiplantae; phylum Streptophyta; class Magnoliopsida; order Myrtales; family Combretaceae; genus Combretum; species Combretum micranthum. The sequence continues at coordinate 143,828 of JAMXBD010002694.1, read as the reverse complement.
ATGTTGTTATAATCAGTTCATGTAACAGAATACAAGTGTAAAACAGAATCAGTTTCATACATGTAACAGAATAGAAGTAGTTACAAACAGAATAACATCCAGTTCAAGTACAGCTGGAATAGAAGACTAAATGTATAAATAGAAAGATTAAATGGAAAGGATCTCATCTGGTTTTTCCCAAAGATTAGACTCAGTGTCTATAGGAGTGTTGGCGACTCGAACAGCCATGGATATACCTTGCTAGCTCCTGCAAACATACGATTACATTAGAAGTGATACACGAGAGCTGAGAGTAAAAGAAAGAAGAGGAAGAGAGCAAATACAATTTTAGGGTTTGATACTTGTTAGGGGAAACCAGAGAGTGTGCGGGAGAAGATTCGAAGAGAGTGGGCTGGGCTAAGAGTTCGGGTTGACCATTTGGGAGTTCGAGTTATATCACATATATAAATAAATGGCAAAAAAAAAAAAAAAAGGCCATATGCAAAATATAAATAAACATACAATAGATTTTTTTTCACCTTCTTTTTAAATAATCTTTAATAATTAATTTTTTTCGAAGCGGATTTCCTTTTCTATGCAATTAAGTTTTGTTGCTTTGAACTGACTATAGATAAAATCAAAGTTTGATTGTTGTATCCCTTATCCTATCTTGGAGTGGAAATCCAGTATTTTGTGAAATTCATAACTAGGATTCCCAATAATCATTGGCTTATGATCTGATCTTTGTAGTCGTATCCCATGAAAATGGGATTATCTGATTCAGATCTATGTATTGACCAGTTAGCGAACTCCATGAGGCATATCTGAAACCTTAGCCATTAGTTTTGCATTGTCCATAAAAGCTTTACCAGAAAGAAAAAGAAAAGCGAAAAGTTCAAAGTTCAATGTTCACGTCATATATCCACAGCCTCCGCTCTTTATCCACTCAATCAGCACCCAACAAGCTAGTCTCGAATTTATTAACCCATTTAAGTCCATGTTATTTAAATATATATGTATATATATATATTAAAATAATATTGATAGTTTTGCTTAACTTATATTAGACTTGATTCTAGTGCTTTAAATCTTAACAAGTATTTGGCAAAAAAAAAAAAAAAAAATCAAGTAAAATATCACAGAAAATAAGCTTAAATATATATATAAAAAATTTACTAGATTGAGTTAAGTTCAACTCAATTCAATTTGAATTGAATTCGATGAATCTTGATTTAGTAATTTACAAATATATTTAGTGTAATATACAAATAAATAAATTATAAAGAAGGGCAAATGTGTCATATAATATAAAATAAGAGGGTTTATGGTCACCCTAGTGTATAATTAAATGCTTTGTCTTCTAGCAAAGACGTCATTAAAGATAAATAGACTTTATAAAGATGAATAGTCATTAAAGATGAAGAGACTTTATTAAAGATAAAGAGATATTATTAAAGATAAAGATATCATTATTAAAGATAAATAGACGTTATTAAAGATGAAGAGACGTCATTAAAGGGATGTTATTAAGATAAAGAGATGTTGTTAAAATTAAAGATGAAGAACGTTATTAAGATGAGAGACGTTATTAAAGATGAAGAGACATTATTAAAGATAAATAGTTATTCCTTGTCTTCTATATAAACTACGCTTCCTCCTTCTCCAAAATAATTCCTAAACCTAAAAACCTCTCCAAAATCTCTCTAATTGTGATCCTAGCGTCAAAGGGAATCAATAAATCAAAATCTAAGTAAATGAATTTTCAATTCTTTAGAGATTAAAGAAATAATCTCTTTCTAAAGCATGTGTTTTGTTGAAAGGATTTTGGAGAAAACCTATATAGCTTTGGAGATTTCATTTTGCTTCAAGGATATCAATAATCAAGGTTTAGGTAAGTTGTATTTTTCAATTCTATAGAAAATAAAAGAATAAGATATCTCTTTAAGAGTGTTCTTTTGGTTTCAAAGGAAAATTGGAGAAAAACCCTATCCCTTATGGAAGATTTATGTTTGGCAATCAAAGGGAAATAAAAATTCAAAGTTAAGCATGTATGAATCTTTTTTTTATCTTTGTACTATTATATAAGTGATCATGTTTGATTCTTGGAGGAGTTTTGGAGAGATTTCCATCCTGTTGAAAAATTATTGTCAAGGAGAAAGGTATGGATTTATATTTCAATTAAGATTAGGGTTTTAGGTGAAGTCTGGATTAGATTTATTTTATGGAAGACATGTAATGAAATCTATTTTGTTTATGTGATCAGGGTGTTGCAGAATTAGAGTTCTTTTTCTTGAAATTGATACATGTACGATCTTACCTTGCTTGTTGTATGTACGTGTAGGTTTAGAATTATAAATTTAATTAATTACTATCTCGCTTATAATTGAAATGTTTGCTGCTTGTGCTTAGCTGCTGTTAGTAAAGACCACAAGAGTATGATACTAACGCTGACAACTTGATGATCTATGTGTGAAGGTGTTTCGAGTGAACTCGTGCATAGAAATGATTATGGTATATTAGGAGTCATGCTAGCTTAATTGTGGCGCGCAACTATGTGTGGGGAGTACCCAACATCTTTATATGTATATAAAAGTATATTATATAAAACTTGTTTTTATGGAGTCATGAGTTACTCCAGGTTTAGGATTAGTTGCAAATGTTCTAAACTGTGTTGTTTGCTGGCTAATCAAAGATAATAATCTATGCTTGTTGCATTAAAATAGGTTGCACGTGATTATGTATGATGTGTGTTCATGCGCTTGTGTTTGTGGTTTGCTGTACTGGGTGATTTCGCGCACTCTTTTATCTTTTTTAGGAACAGGTAAAGATTAGGTATATTATGTTCTATATGGATTTGATGTTTATGTGGACAATGGGGATGACGATAATGAACCAGACTTCTATGCTAATGTTTAGATTATATGGATTGAGTTGAAAACTTAATGAGTTTACCTATTTATGATTTAAGAATGTTTATGAGACTTCCCCTTTTATTATGTTTAAAGGATATTTAAGTTGGCTTGGGTTTATACTAATGAGACTATATAGAAGTTTTATTTTGATGAACTATTTTAAATAGGTGTCCTTTTCTATGTGAATATTAGAGATATATGTTTTGATTTATTTTTGGATTAGAGTTTCATAGTCTTAGTGTGTCTGGTTATGTTATGGACACGTGGCAGACTATAATACCATCAGATTAGGACGTTACATTTAGTTTATTCCTATCTCCTTCTTTCAATCACTTAATGTTGTATCAGCATGGCCACAAATTTTCTGTTTTGCCACTATAGAGGAGAAATTGGAATGCGTTACGCATAACTTTAAGAGTAAAGAGATTGAACAATTTCAGGACCAATTAAAAAAATTCTTTAAAATTCTATATTTTTCATTTGAGTCTTGAATTTTCATTTTATTTGTTTGAATCTCCAACTTTTTGAAATTTTAAAAAATCCTCCCATTTAACATTTTTACATTTCCTCTTGAAACAAGCATATCTCTATGAAAAGGAAAAAAAAGAAAAAAAGTCCTTAAAGTTATATTACTTTCTAGATTTACTCATATGTATTTGGTTCTTTTCCATCAACGTTATTGTTAATATAAAATTGGACCTAGTGGTAAAGAATATTTGGCCATGGCATTATAGGCCCAACATCCTTCCTATGGTCTAATGGGCCCACAAAAAGCCTCATAAATGCATGGGATAAGAAGATCTATGAGGGCTTCCAACCATGGGACCTCAATTTAGCAAGGACCTCAGCTTTTCTCCTAAAATCACTTCCTAGCTGCACACATACCGAGGACCATATCTCCACTTCTCACTTTGATTTCCCCAAGAAAAAAACTTTAAGCTCGATCACTACTATTGCATACAAGGACTAACATAAGTCCAAAGTCACTTGTTCCTTTACGGGCCTGGGTCTATGTAGAGTAAGATCTTATGAGCCCCTAATTGAGGCATGACCCAAGACTATAAATAGCACTTCACTCCCAAAGGTATGGACATCTTAAGCTATCTAATCTTAACTTATTCTATTTGAGTCTACCTTACTCTCATGGTATTTCACTCTCTCAAGCCCACGACTAATTTAGGGTTGTTCACGATTTGGTTAACTGGTCCATGGCCCTATTTTTTTAACCTAACCGTAATGATCGATTTTTTAATATTCTGATCTTCAACAAATCCATTATAAATGATTAACTCTCTTAACGGTTAACCCTTTTTTTTTTTTTTTCAGTTTTCGATTTTTAACCATTTAACATAATGGTGCGATCTACGAAGAATGAAAATAAAGTTTAGGGTTTGAAACCCTCAATATCTGACAATTTATATTTTTAACAAAATAATTATATGAGTATGTTATAAATTATTTTAATATCAAATTTCCTTGGCAGGATCACGTATTCATTCATACTATATATCCTTCATTCCACTAAATAATAAAATTAATAGATCTTTATAAAAAGAGATACGAGTTTACTGATACCTTCCTAACTCATTATATAACTGGTTTATACATATTTTCTTGCCAATTTGGTTCCATGTCAAACCAGAAGATGATGTATTTAACTCAATACAAGTATGCCCAACAAGTTATAATATTCAACTATTTATATTTTTAACAAAATAATTATATAAGTATATTAAAAATCATATATGTAAATACAGAGAGATTAACCGAAACCGTTAGTTTTTTATTCTATAAACCGAAAAAATAAAAACTCCAATTTTAGACCGAAACCGATGGACCAGTTAATCCCTTTTTTTGGATTTTTTTTTTGTTTCAATTCGGTTATCCTAAACATTCGGTTTTTTGCACACCCCTAACTGAATTATTGCATTAAATAACCCCCAGTGTCCTTCTAACCATGTTTTGTGTGTGCAGGTCTATTGTTCTCCAACACTCACTCTCTATTGGGCCAAAAGATGTTCATTTCATCACCGAAGGAAAGAGAGTGCTAACCCGAAGCACCGTCCCCTACTATCATATATCAACATTTTCGTTGTCGACAATAAGACTCATTATCGAGTCAAATCTATAGTTTTGCACAACTTCTTCCTCTTGTTTAGACTCCACGCTTATAATATTCAATAACAGTAATGCACATTATTTTATTTTTGAATTTTGGCAATTTAATGTCTAAAGTTTCACTTTTTACATTTTAGTACTTCTATTTTATAACGTTGCTTAGTTTGGTATTTTAGATAAACTAAATTGAATATCATTTCAAAGTAAGAATATTTAATTGCAAAAAGTAGAGATACTAATTTGACTATTGTCATTCAAAGTAGATGTACTAAATCGTAAAAGTGAAATCATATATATTAAATTGCTCAAATTTCAAAATGTAGCTACTTACATTGCTTGCATGTTTTACAATTTCAGTTTGTCCATTGTTATATTCCTTCATCAGAGTTGCATCACCTCAGAATTTTTTATTTATGTATGCCTGATTCTCATATATACTTATTTCGATCATCAAGTTGGAGGAGGCCATCGTGCGGCCATGACATTTGCTCTGTACACATATAGTATGGATGGACCATTACGTGGATAGAATAGATCTAGTATATATAGCCTCATATGTGGATAGAACTAGAGCCCATTCAAGACACAACGCCATAAATGAAATGCACAAGCGATGAACACATTGCTACTGGTATGGAACATAAACTATATTACAAAATGATGATACTTGTTCCCGAAAGGAGCTACAAATGCGTCTTAATATCAAATAGGCATCATCAGTTGCTACTAGCTAGAATACATTATTCGCATATGTACTAGAACTAGAGAAGCAACATGGGCGCCCTAAAGTTCATACGAAATGATGTATTATTATCATCACCATGATCATCTAGGTGGATTACATTGACAAGGTGGTTAAGGAGTGGTGGTTGAAGCAGGCGGATAATAGGGAAGGGGTGGAACATGGAGAAGGAAAGGAGGCAGCCTCACTTCGGGATAGGCGGTTCCAGGAGGGTATGGTGGCAGCGGAAAATTCGGAGCCTTCAATCTCGGCAGTCCACGAGATGTTGATGTTGCTATGTCCATGTTCAGACAACAAACCAATAGGAACACAGCAACAGCCAAGTTCGTGAAATTTCTGGCCTTCCTCATTATCATCAATGTGAAAAAGAAAGTAAGATCTTGTGTTCCTGGGTATGTAAAGACAGTGATTCTTGTGTTGGGCTTTATAGTAACTAGTAAAGGTAAGCAAAAGGGTAGGTAGACTATTAATAATAAGCAATGCAGGCGAAGTTAATAGGCCTAATGGATTTGGTGAAAGGAATCAATGAAATCACTGAGGGTGTCAGTGTGAGTCGCTTCTTTATGGAGAATTTAATTGCCGGTAAATGTTGTTGTGGTGTTTTGGTACTTATTCTAGCTTCTATCAACCAGTTGATGACACGTTGAATTGCGACTCAGGGGTTGAATGAATAGAAAGCTTTAGTTCCAAATTTAATTTATTCCATTCAGGGGGAGCAGACTATTCTTACTTATTTCCTTTGAAAGTTATCAATGACAGTATTAAGTTTATTTTAAACCCCAAAACGAATTATTATTATCATAAAAAATAATAGATAATGATTCATGCCCACATCCTTATAAATGTTATCCAATGTTTCTTTTTATTTCGTTCTCTTTTTTTTTTTTTTTTTTTCCAGCTATTCAGTGATTTATCTCATAACCTTTTCATCAGTACATCTATAAGATACTATCACTAGACTCATATTTGGACCTCATAAAGAATATAATATCTTTTACTATTAAAATAAAGGCTCTATAAATATTAGGGAAAATTGCAAATCATTCCCTAAACTTTTATTTATATGTGGATTCACCTTTTAAGCTTTCAAATTGATGAGCTTTTTGACCCTTCAATTTTCAAAAATTCTCACAATTAAGGATTTTTAATATTTTCGTTAAAAAATATCACAAGAGTTGTAAATATCCCCTAGAACTTCATTTATGTATGGATTTACCCTTTAAACTTTTATTTATGTGCGAATTTAGCCCTTTAAATTCATAAAGAAATGTTAAATGTCCTTAAGTGTATCAATTTTTAAAAGGTTAAGAGGGTAAAAGTTTACTTTGAAAGTTGAGAGTGGTGAATCTGTACCTCTGTAAAAGTTTAGGGGGTAATTTGTGAATTCTCCTAACTATTATTTTACTTTTATTATAAGATTTTTCTTTTATGCCAATTAAATAATGTAACAATATTAGGTATGTATAAAAGGGCTAAGAAAATTAATATAGGGCTAATATCACAAATGGTGCTTGAACTTTGAGAAAATATTCAATTAAATACATGAAGTTTGAAATTGATTAATTTATTACCTAAACTTTGAAATTGATCAATTTTATGCCTCAAAAAAAATTTAAAATTGAGCAATTTAATACCTGAAAAATTTGATGAAGGTACTGATGATGTGCATGAAGAGTTTTTTAGATACAAAATTAATTAATTTTGAAGTTTAGGTATTAAATTGATCAATTTAAAAGTTCAATTACATAATTACATATTTTGCCAAAGTTAAAATACCATTTGTAATATTAACCCATTAATATATTAATAAATATTAGGTATGGCTCTTGGAAATTCTATACGGCTAGTAACAATATTAATAGTAAGGATATGATTATTCCTTTATCATTTAACTCTTTTGATTCAGAGACAAAACCATCATTTAACTCTTTTGATTTAACCCTTAAAAAATCCATCTTTCTACCCTGTTCAGTAGAACATCGTAGTAAATCCAGCATGATTTCTAATGAACTCAGACCTTTGATTTTACAAAATGCAACAAGGGATGAAATCATAAGAATAAATTGCAATATCATTCCCTTAATTATTGTACTTAAGTATTTATTTACCACTTATTTTTCAAAAAATCATACACTTAAAAAATATGTAATTGCACTAACAAGTGATTTTTCTTATTAAAACTATTATTCTAAAAACATAGAAGCGTAATATAAATTACCCAACATTTATATAGATGGATTAGTCTTTCACTATACTCATTTGCGAAAATAGAAAAGATATTATTTTTATAACAAATATAATAAATAAAAACCCTAAAAAGAGAAGCAATTACGAATAGAGAATAAGTAACTGATATAGATATGATTTCATTTTTTTAATACAGAGTAAAAGATTAAGTTAATAATAATAGACAAATTTGAACTTTTGTTGTAATAACAAATCATTGCCGTATAATTTAAGTCATGATCCAACCCTAAAAGCTTAATCATGGTTTTTCTATACACAGCTTTCATTTTAGAAAATGGAACATAACATAAAAGTGCAAGAATAAAATGTGGTAACATTGTAAGGTTTTTCTTATGTCTTAAAATATAAATATATATATATTATATCAATATTTGCTTTAACCTATAGATTTAAAAAAAGAAACATATGTTTTTACATAAATAAATAAAGATCTAATAATTTTTCTCAAGATTAAATTTCAGGGTATCTTGTGGGGATATATTTAAAGTAATACTAGCAAAACACATCCCATTAGATGGGAATCGAGTAACAATATAAAAATACTATGCCTAAATGTATTTCTATAATGCACGAGGAAAATGATTCATAGCTTCCCAGTATTAGGCTTCACATGCCAAAAGAACGGTAACTAGATCACTTGCTAACAGAACAGTTGGTCGGGTCAGCCCTCTATGTACAATATTAGTGAATTGGTTGCAGTGAATTTTCCCAAAATACACCATGTTAACTGCAAATTGTAAATCCATCTGAACTTCTTTGTCTTAAGGTAAAAATCAATCCCTCAATAAAAGCCTTTTTAATTTTACAGACGATAATTAGCATTTGAATTTATTGTCATTTATTTCTCTTGCGGAAGCATGTTACAACACAGATCTAGTATGGAACAGAAGAAACCCAAGCTTGCTTAAAGACTACAAATTAAGGTTTTACCAAAGTAACTAATAGTAGTGTATGATAATAACAATAGTAACAGATCTAAGTTGTAGTAGCTTTATAGTTAACAGATCTTAACCGATCTCAACAGAATTATCTAGATGTACATGTAAAAGTATAAAAGGAAGAATAGAAAGAAAAGAAAGGGCAAAGAAGTTACAACCCTGAGCAAATTAGAGCCTGAGGTAACTCGAATAGCCTTGTGTGTCCTTTTCTTGCATATTACATATAAACAACAGAGTGACTTACTGAGCATAGTTGGGTTCAAACACAAGAGAGAGGTGAGGTAATACTTAGCTGATATAGCCTTTTATATTCCTCAGAAACGGTGCATTTTAGCTAATCGAATAACCAAGTTATAACATTTTGGTGCTCTCATTCACCGTGGCTCTAGAAACACGTGCTATGACTCAAGTAGCTGAATTGAAAATTTTCAAGTCTACCGTATTAGCCATACAATAATCTATGGAGAAATTGGTAACTCGCATGGATAAGATTGAAGGGACTCAGAATTAGTCAAGTTGCAATAATGGGGATTCTACAGCGACTCATTCATCATCTTCCTCTAGGAGTTCCACAGATTACTTGTTAAAATGAATTAAATTGGAAATTCTGAGGTTTTTTGGTGAAGATGTAAAAGGATGGATCTCTAAAGTAGAGCAATTCTTTGAGTTTCATCATATTGAAGATACTCATAGATAAACAACTGCTTCTTTTGCCATGGAGGGGAAGCTCTATAGTGGTGTAGGTGAATGTACCTCAATAAGTGATTGACTTCTTGGTTGAAATTTTTGAAAGATTTGTTAGCTTGATTTGGGCCATTTGCTTATGAAGATGTTTAGGGATTGTTGTACAAGTTAACTCAAACTTCCATGGTGGCTCATTACCAATCTCAATTCGAAGTTTGTTTGAATCAAACGGTTGGTTTATCTACTTCTTTTCTTTTGAGTTGCTTTTTATTTGGTCTTAAACCTGTTATAAGAAGAGAAGTTTGAATTAATTGACCAAAAACTTTAGTTGATGCAACATGGTTTGCTAGGATGTATGAAGATAAGTTTATTGATCAATTTAATACATTTAAGTCCAATATGACTTCATCATTTACTTTGAATTCAAAGTTAAATCTTTGCAGATAAGTAAACCAATTGTGTTGAATACTTCAATATTAGTTAATTCATCAAAATAGGTTGTTCTAATCAAGTGATTAACTGCTAAAGAAATGCAAATTCATCGTGATAAGGGTTTATGTTTCAACTATGATGACGAGTTTCATAAATCATAAGGGCTAATGTAAAGCAAACTTTTTAATCATGATTGTTGAGAATGATATACATGAGAATGATCATGTTTTAAATGAGAAGAATATGCAGATGCAATTGGTTGATTTTGAGGCTTCTTTTCGAATTAGCTATCATGCTATGTCAAGGGACTTAGTTCCTAAAATATTGAGATTTCATGGGTCAATTAATAACATTCTTGTTTTTGTGTTAATTGACTTTGGTAGCACTCACAATTTTATTTAAAATTGAGTGGCCAAGGATTATTGGCAAGTTTAGCTCCATCATTTCAAGTTATGATTGGCAATGACCAATATTTGAAGTGTGAAGGTTAGTACCAGAATGTGGAAGTAGTGATCCAAGGCTTTACTTTTACAGCTTCTTTTTATGTTTTGCCCATACAAGTAGATGATTTAATATTAGGTGTACAACGGTTACAAGAGTTAGGGCCTGTTACCATTGACTATAGTAAATTAACAATGAAATTTGGATGAAATGATCAGATGATAATGTTGAAAGGAGAATTTTCCAATAATGGTGACCAGATTTCATATCACCAGTTGAGGCATATGATTAATATAAACGTAGTGGCTACTCTGTTTAATTTAATGGCTCAAATGGGTGATCACTCATCGATTACCACCATCAACCCCCTATTGGAAGAGTTATTGGGCAGATATACTCATATCTTTGGTCTACCCTCATAATTACCTCCATTTCACCAAATTCTACGTCAAATTCACCTAGTTTATTTTATGTTAGCCATTAATGTCAAGTCGTACTTCCAAAAAGATGAGATTGAAGGGCAGGTGAAAGATATGCTATAGCAAGGATTAATTCAATATAGCAAAAGCCATTTTTATCTCCTATTCTACAAGTAAAAAAAGAAGGATTGGAATTAGCGCTTTTGCATAGATTATAGAGCTCTTAATCAGGCTACAATCAATAATGAATTTCCTATTCTGACGATTAATGAGCCCTCGAATGAGTTTCATGGTGCATCTATTTTTTTAAAGATTGACTTATGGGCTGGTTACCATCAAATTAGGATGGCATCAGAAGAAGTTGAGAAGACTGCCTTTAGAACCACTTAGACCATTATGAATATCTCGTAATGCCCTTTTAGCTTGAGTAATGCTTTGGCCACTTTAGGCCATGATGAATTGGATTTTTCAGCTATACTTCCGTAAGTTTGCCATAGTGTTCTTTGATGATGTACTCATATATAGTAAATCATTGAATTTAGATGTGGTACATCTAGATAATGTGTCGTTAATACTAGTTGAAAACACTCTATTCCTAAATAAATCTAAATATGCTTTTGGTCAAGATTGTATCGCATATTTGGGATGTGTTGTGTATGTTGAATGGGTTAAGTCGAAATCATCAAACGTTAAACCAATGCAATCTTGGCCAATCCTAAAATTAGTAAAGCAATTGCATGCATTTTTGGGGCTATTAAGCTATTATAGGAGATTCATCAAAGGTTATGCATCTATAGTCAGTTCGCTCACTGATTTACTTAAGAATGAAGAGCAAGGCATTTGTTTGGATGGATGAGGCTATTGTTGCTTTTAAGAAGTTGAAGATCTTATCTCCTATCCTGACTTTACCTAATTATAATTAACAATTCATAGTAGAGTTGGATGCCTCAAGAACAGGCATTATAACTATATTATTGCAAGCAAACAAACCAATTGCTTACTTTAGTAAGAAAATGCCAATGCATTTAATTAAATCTTCAACTTATGGGTCTGTTTGGATTGTCTGTTTTTCATCTGTATCTGTATCTTTTTTAAAATGATATGTGTAAATATATCCGATTTGCATCTAAATTTTATCTGTATTTGTTTTATTTGATCTTTTGATGAGAACTGTCAACTTGTTTTTATCTATATCTATTTCTTGATAAATAATTTATTAGCAAAAAGTTTAAAAAAGTGTCTGTATCTGCCGGAAAAAAGCCAAAACACAGAGAGTTATATGCGATTCTAGAAGCAGTGAGAAAGTGGAGACAATATTTTCTTGAGTCACATTTTGTGATTAAGATGGATCATTGGAGTTTAAAAGAATTACTTACTCAAGTAATTTAAACTCTAGAACATCATAAATATCTTTTGAATTTATTAGGGTATGACTACATCATTGTCCATAAAACTAGTAATAAGAAAGTTATGGTTGACACTTTGACAAGATAATATGAGAGTACTTTTCAATTTCTAGCATTTTTCTATGCCTATTTTTTGTTTTGTAGAAGATTTTAGAGTTAAATATCAACAGCTTCCTACATTTTAGGAGATCATCACTAAACTGGACAGTGGTGATAAGTTGCCACGACAATTGAATTGGAGAAAAGGTCTGTTGCATTATGGTTAGAAACTCATTTTCATACCAACACTGAAATTTTTTTGTTTTACTTTCAAAGTTTTATTCAATTCCTTCAACTGGGTATTTTGGGGTAGCTAAGGTGTATAGGTGACTGAGTTCAATTTCATTGGAAGGGGATGAAGAATGATGTTGAGGAGTTTGTGAAGAGATGCTCAAATTCTTAGTAGATTAAGACTTCCAATAAACATCCATACATATCATTGTCACCATTGCCTGTTCTAGATCCAATCTGGGAAGATATATTGATGGATTTTGTGACTTCATTACCTAAGTCATAAGGATGCACAACTTTATTAGGAGTTGTTGATAGGTTAACAAAATATTGTCATGTTGGAGCTTTGTAGTCAATATAATGCTACCAAGCTAGCTCAATTGTTTTTACATATCGTGGTGAAGTTACATGGTTTTCCTAGCTTAATTGTTTCTGATCAAGATCCTATTTTTGTCAGTAAGTTTTGGAAGGAATTGTTTTCATTGAGCGGTACTAAACTTCATATGAATTCAACTTATCACCCTAAAAGTGATGGTTGAACCAAAGTTTTAAAATATGGTACCTTGGCATTATTTGAGAGCATTTATCATGGATTAACCTAATAATCAGGTTAAGTTTTTGGCATGGGCAGAGTATGCTTACAATGTGTCTTATCATGAGGGAGCTAAGGCTACACTATTTAAGTTAGTATATAGCAGGAAGCCACTAGCTATTCCAATGTATTTTATGAGGGACCTCTCATTTGGAAGTTGTGGATTATGATCAAGATGATTTATTATCTTCTCTTAAAGAGCATTTGTGTAATGCTTAAGTAAGGATGAAGCATTAAACGATAAGCATAGGATGGATACGGAGCTTAATGTTGGGGTTTTAGTTTTTGTCAAACTTCATCCTTATAAGCAAGTTTTAGCCTGTAGTGATTGTCACAAATTATCTAAGAAATTTTACGGCCTATATAAAGTTGTCAAAAGAGTAGGCACTTATGCTTATCAATTAGAGTTACCAAATTATTCTTGGATCCATGATGTTTTTCATGTTTCTTCTCTTAAACCAACTCATGGATCTTTGTTTCCATCATTAGATTTGCCACCTGAGTTCTTTCACAACCAATAACTTTTGGTGCTTATATGTGTACTAGACACTAGATGTATTGTTCGTCGGGTTCGAAAGGTAACTCAAGTATTGATTCAGTAGCATGAGGTTCCTCATGAAGATTCTAGATGGGAATATTTTTAAACTTTTAAGGCTTTGTAATCGATTTCAATCTTGAGGTTGGAGTTAAGACATCTGTTAAAACACAGATTCAAGCATGAAATAGAAGAACCTAAGCTAGCTTAGAGATTGCAAATTAGGGTTTTACCAAAGTAACTAATAATAGTGTATGATCATAATAGTAGTAACAGATCTTAGTTGTAGTAGTTGTATAGTTAATAGATCTTAACTAATCTCAACATAATTAACCAGATGTGCATGTAAAAGTGAAAAAAGAAGAGCAGAAAGAAAAGAAAGGGCAACGAAGTTACATCCATGAGTAAATTGGAGCCTGAGGCAGTTCAAATAGCCTTATGTGTCCTTCTTCTTTACTTGCATATCACATATAAACAACAGAGTGATTTACTGAGCATAGTTAGGTTCACATATGAGAGAAAGGTAAGGTAGTACTTAGTTGAGAGTGTTCGAGAAGAAAATGGATTAAGGTTTCTATGATATAGCCTTTTATATTCCTCAGAATTGGTGCATTTTAGCTAATTGAATAACCACATTGTAACAAAGCATCTGACGATAAAGCATATTTTTTAAAAAGATATAGCTACCTCTTTTTTTTTTTTTCTCCTTTTGTTGTAGCCCAAATTTCATTTGCTTTTCTTTAGATTATATGTGACAAAGGCTCTTCATTTGATGATTTTTCATTTAAAAGATTATTTCAATTATTCCAAATGGACCAAGTAGGGAAAAAAATGCAAAAAGAACACCTAAAGGTGGGTGAGATTAAGATAGCCTATTGTTTTGCATTCAAGTTCTAATGGATTTATGTAGATATAGGATCAGTATCGTTGTTCCCACTTCTAATATCATTGCATGTGATCACTAAAGGTGAATGATGAGATGGAAGCAGTGGTGAACATATATATGGAGGAATGGGATAAAGATTGATTAGTAACAATTTTGTGATTCCGTGTCCCTATGTTGAAAGAAACAAGTCAATAGGAAAAAGTCACCCCTTTAGCTGTGAACTACATCGGTTTTAGGCAAATTCCATCATTTAGGCTCTTAAAACGACATTTTTGTTTATTTATTTTTATTTTGGGAAACTCTTAAAATTGTTATAACTTTTAGTATAAATGTTTGTTTCCTTTGTCATTTGTGGCGTGTTTACTTGTCAATTTATTTACTTTATGTCTGTAAGTTTTACAACTTTTCTATTTTTTGACAACTTTATGAGTTTTATTTTTGGCAACTTTTAAGCTTACAATAACTGTACACCCTAGGGCGACCGCAAAGAACATTTTTTCAATAATATCAATTTTGAGCTGCCTTTGTTCATTTTTTCCCCAAAATCTCGAATTACTTTACAATTTTTTATGTTGGATACCATTTATCTTGGAATTCAAATAATTAACAAACAATTGATGATCATATTCCGAAGCCGGTTGCGAATCGATGGAATGTGATAAATTTCCTTTAGCTTTTGCTTCGTCAGTGGAGAATCTTTTAGAGGATAAAAATTATAGTCACTTGACATTTTGGATAACCTGACTATGGAATTTCCACATGAACCTGTGGTTTGAAATTGTTGGTAGTCTATTTATACACAAGAATAGTTTAATTTTGGGGTTCAAAGGGAAGAAGAAGGATCGAATCCGAATATGATTATCATTTATTTTAGGGTCTTTCACTTCAGGTTGTTTATAAATATTCCCTACGCGGATAGATTCAGGAGTTTTTCACCCAACGTAGAGTCTTTTCTCCTAAGAGTTAAGCAACAAGGTCCAACCTCATAAAATAGAAAAAGATGCCTTGAATATTTAACTCTACAAAGTCTGCTCCAAAAGGTGTTGAAGTTTGAATCTTGAGACTGTAAGCCCAGTTAACTTTCAAAAGCCTTGCTTCTAGTTTTGGGATTTAGTAATCCTAATCCACCTTTATCTTTTGAGAGGTTGATTATTGACTAGGGAACTCAATGTATTCTCCTTAAGTTGTTTAAGCTGTTCTAAAGAAAAGGTCCCGTAATCCGGTCAATTTTCGCTAGTAAACTAATAGGTGGGCGGCGTTTGCAAAACAGATTTAATGAGGAATCTTTTGTCGACCATACTAAGTAAGTATGATTTCTAAGAAAATTCAGAATCAATGCTTTAGAGGTAACCTAAGAGACTTGAAATATATTCTTTCACAATTTCAGCTGTTTCCTTTGAAAAGATTGTGGTTGATTAGATTTATCTCATTCTTAAACTCAACCACAGAATGAAAACATCTAAACTTAAGAAGCTTATTGCGTGATTGCATTGTTTGATCTATGCGTTTTTTTCTTTTTGAAATATTAAGGTCATATAAAAGATGTTTAGTGAAATGTCTATATGGGTTAGGCATAGTTTGTAATTAAAAACATAGGTTGAAGTGGAGTAGAAGTTTGTACCTAAGTTATGGAACTTGTAGTGCATATCATTTAGCAAGTGAGGACTAAAATCTAATCTTTCTAGTTTTATGTCGATTGGTTTGAAATGGTGCATCATGTAAGATTTATCGTCTACATCAATGGCAATAGTGTGGATGGTAATACGGACAATAGTACGATAAAGCCCCCATTGGGAAGGCAAAGTGAGGATGAAAGTGAACTTTCAACAATTTGTGGAGACAATATGTGCAAGGATTGGAATAGATTTGACCATTGTCCTTATTGAAATAATACATAGATATATGCTCACTACATGACTCATGGGTCGGTTTGCATGTTAATGCCTATTGTGAATGACGAAAGTCTTAAGGATCTCAGTCAGTGGCTGTAGAATTTGGTGCTAAGTTGATTCAAGAGTGATTTATGCAAATAATTGATGGGTTAAGCACTCCTCAACAGATCCACTTAATACTTCCAAACCCCTCAACCCACCCACCCTCAAGAAGATGTGCATTTGAATATCTCTAGTTATCCTTCCCTTGATATTGATCAACCTACCTAAATGCATGGAAAACTATACTTTTAAGCTGGGACATAGGCAAGGTGTCATGTTACCTAATGCAATATGAAAAGTATGATCCTACCTCCTTGAATGTGTCGATGACAAATTTCAAAAACAAAGTTGAAGAGGAAGTGGCATGAATTTCATAAACCAACTCTATTGGTGAACCTATTTTGCGTAAAGAGAAATGGACTTTATCATATGATGGTTGTTACCATTTGGGGTACATGACAAGCGATATGATTAAAACACATAACTCTGTTTTGAAAGGTGTCAGGGGCTTACTAATGATCGCATTGGTGAAAAAAACTATTCTACAAATTTATCATGTATTAGGAGAAGAGATTTGCAGTAGGTAATGATGCTGTAAACGGGAACCAAGTATTGACAACTTATGCTAAGAAGATGGATATATGGTCTCAAAAAATCAAATCTCATCCAATGACTAGTTTTCATAGAAGCATAGGACTTGTCACGCCCCAAGGGTACCCTAGTAGTAGTAAACAAGTTACACTTGATTACTATCACTAGATTACCTTTAGAGAATGACAGGTTTTCAAAACAACAAGATCTTTTTAGTGGCTTGATAAGAAATAACAAATATATGAAAGAAATAACTTAGTGAATAAACATTACAAAACTATTACAAACCATATAGTTCCTTTGTAGTACACAACTAAATAATCTAATCTAATAGTACATAACCATCAAACTAAAATATATCTGTAGACTTCTAGCTTTAAAGCTCTTACCGGAGCCATATTCCTGGATGTAACTAACCAGGGTCGTAAAGTGAACCTGAAAAAGACTATAGGAGTATGAGCGAAACCACAGCTCAGTGAATAACCAAACATACCATACATCACATAAGTCATTAACAAATCATATGCAATGCAAGCACTCAACCATATGTACAGATACAAGTTTGGATGATCTAGAATCCAAATAGGAAAAAGATTTACGCCCTTTTTTTTAATAGGTTGAAGAACCAAATCTTAATGACCCACCTGCCCAGGAGAGACTAAGTTCACAGGAGCATCAGCAATTTTTCATTTTAAGTTATCACTCTTAATATAGTTGATTAAACTGACCATCTCCTGAAACTTCCATAGAAACTCCCTAAGTATTAATCATTTCAAAGCGATTCTACGGGCGACGTTCTTCGGTGCCTTTTAGTTCGTCATAGGACCGCCAGACCAAAGAGAACCTTGGAAGAACTATCTCATTAGAATAACCAAGCGAAAACAGAGATCCGAAATATTAATACGTAGCAGGCTGTCACAACCATATATGCAATAATGCAATTGGTGCAATGCATGTTCATATTATTTAGTTAAGTCAATAGGTCTTAATCAATTTCAAAGTGACCATACATTACACACAATCACCATTATACTACTGCACAACATCAATCATTGCATTATCGCTTTTATAAAGATATTTTAACAATCATACACTCAAATCAAATCATACTTTCAGCAGACATTCATTTGATTATCTTGCATTATATATTTGACTATTTACAATCACAACTAGTACAATACGACTGAATTACTCACCTGCTCATACTGTCTCAATCGTAGTAATCCGCTGGTAGATCTTCCAATGAGTCAAAGTCACCTATTTAAGACAAAGTATTTATTAATACAAATTAACTAAATTCCTATATGTGATTAATGTCCTAGACTCGATATTTTGGTAATTATTATTATTTAGTATAGTCATGTTTCTTTTATTTTATCTCGCATAATTGTTTTGTTATTTTTAGAAATCACATTACTCAAGAAATTAACTTATTTCAATTTCCATTCTTACCTATTTTATCTTGATAAAACAAATATTAGACTAATACTAACTTTAATTAATACTAAATATTTTTCTTAATTCTAGGGTTTTAAAAGTTATTAGACATTAATCCAAATAGGCTTGAATATTTGTATTAAACTAACTATCTATAGATTCTTGCATCCTCATGTATATATACTCGGTAGGCATATATATATATATATATATGTAGTTTCTGTTTGGGTTCGAAAAAGCTTTCGTTGGAAAATTTTGACTGTAAGCCGGCTCAAGGCCATCGGCCTTCATTCCCAGGTGCTGGTGTAAAATTGATTTTGTAAGGTACTTCATATCGGGTGCACTGGTGTTGAAAGCTGTCGGCTTTCAACGTACGCCGGCTCTACGCCGTCAGCGTAGATCTCTAGGAAGCCGGCTTACGTTCAATTTTTACGTGAAGAATTATTTTACGTAGCCTCTGATCAGTGTAAGCCGCCTATAAGCCGCCGGCCTATCCATGCAAGCCGCTGGCGTTCAGCGTTTACACTGCCGGTCTTGAGGCAGTGTTTTACTGTTTATCATCTTCCTCCTCGGTTCAATTCTTTTTCTTTGATTTTCACACATTAGAAACATACTCCAACTACTTCTAAGGGTTTTTATATCATATATAAGGATATAAAACAACTTTCAACACGTTTAAAAACATAAATATATAGATCTCGATTCTTAGAACATAAAGCAATGGTTTTGGATTATTACCTCGTTAGAGCCCGTTTGATATAATCCGAAGCTCGTGTTTGTGTTTGTTAAGTTCCTAAGATGATTATAAGTCAGTTACAATCCATATATTTGAATGAAAATCCTTTGGATCGTATCAACTTACCTTTGAGTTCGTATTCAAGGGTTTTTGGCTTTATTTTTCCTTTGATCCGAACTTGTATATTTTGATCTGTTTGTTCTTTGGTTTCAGTTCGTTTTGGTTGATATTTGGGGAGTCTATTTCGTGCTGTGGGACTTGGGAATGAATGAGTTTTGTTTGTTCCTCATTAATGTCCTTTAACACACACATATATAGAAGAAGGAAAAGGAAGAAGTTACGGCTGCTTCTCCTCCGATTCTTCCTCCAAATTGATGTCTCTTGGCTGTTGTTTTCATTTCATTAAATGCTGGGGTGAGTTGTCCTCATATGATAGGTTGTTGAGATTGATTTTGTTGACTTGGAATTGCATTATTGAGCCATATTTCGGCTCTTCTATCTTCCTCCACAATTTGCACCGAATGTAGCAGCCCAAAATATATATAAATATTAGTTTATTAATTTAATTTAGTTTTGAGTTAATTAAACGAGTTATACAGGTATAAATCGGCTAATATTTGAAAGCTTTTATACAAAAATATGTGTATAAAGTTATACAAAACACTTAGATTTTCAAATAATACAAATTTAGGTTATATATACGTAGTTATTTACTCGTAAATTTATCTCCGCGTTTGGATTTCTTAAGCTCGTTAGGTCAATTTTTGTTTCAGGCTCGATAGCTTAGAAAACTCGGTTTAGAACAATAGTGTGATCTGATTATTTGTTTGAAGTTTAGATTTTGAGTTATTCAACAGTTTGTATTTTCGTTGTGTATTTAAAATCTTAAGGTTTATTTGAGTCGTCGTTTCTTGTTTATAAGCGTAAATAGTTGTTTATGTAATAATTGGACTTAATACAGAATCAAATTATATATATATCTCAGTTTTGATACCAAACTTGAAATCTTATTAATAGCTTTAAATTTTAACTAGAAATCTCGAATTTAGGGCTTAAGTCTAAATATAAACTCAGCACTACTCGTTATTCTATCTCAAATCATTATCTGGGATAAAAAAAAATCATTTAATCCTTTATTCACAATTTCTATTAAATCTATTTGTATATCAGTTTCGGGTCTAAATTTTAGATCATATCTTGAATTAGTTATTCAAGATACAAAATCTCATTTTTGGTATTAACTAGGGTTAAAGAATTTCTTTATTCAGTTCCTAAATTCTCCATCTATCCAAAATCTAAATATTAATCTATTATTAAACTTCAATTAGAATCTAAATCTATTATCTAGTTTATACAATCTATTATAAGGTCTTGTACTAATGTGGAAAATTCTCGGGGTTTACAGGACTATTTGAGGTGTAAACAGGAAGCCATCAGGAAGCAAACAGTCTTAAGGAGGAGGTCATACACATAAGGTTGACTTTGTCAAACAGACTTGCATATGCAATAAATGGAAAATATATCGATTTCATGTTCCTATGCCATGGCTATAATGGCATATAACAACATGGATTGCAAGTGAGACTTCCCTAGTAGAGTATGGATAGGTCTACAAGCAAAGAAGACTCATTAATGGTGCACCAGGTGGTTATTTGATGCAGCTTCTTTGATGTTTAAATTAGTATGGGATCGTGAGAGAATTAAAGGGGAGGAATTTGTTAGGATACGTTTTGGTCCTTATGTTTAGTGGTGTACCTTGAGCCTTCACGTGTTATTTATAGGCGGTGACCATACCTTTATGGGGCCCACATAATATTAATTTGTTATCCAATGTGGTCCCTACTTGGTATTTGACCTAAACCTAAGGTAGTAGGTGTGTTTTTTTATGGACAGTGGCTAGACTAGTATGATGATCGATCTCATCAATGTACCCCAAGGAGGTTTAAGTTTATCCTCTTGGAGATATGAAGAACTAAGGTGGTTTAGTATATTTTTGACATAGTATGGTGAGCCATAGGGACATTGTCTTGAGGGGAGAGTGGTCCCGATTAGGTCTCCAAGTGTACTAAGGACCTTGGGTTAGCAGATCACCTGAGTCCTTAAGTCAAGACAGCATGGAGTACCTGATAGGTTTTAGTAAGCCATAGGTTACCCACTTTAGTAGTGTTGGGTCCACTTAGCCCATGGTTGAGATATTCCTATCAATAGCACCCATATGTGGGACTGCTATATAGGTAGACACATCAATTTCAATGCTATTATGCACATTTCTACCCAATTAGTGATGAGTCGGGTTGGCATAGCCTAAGTAGCTCTCCCCACATGGTCTATAATCTAGATACTGTACATCTAAGGGGGAAGTTGTCTAGATAGGATCTACCCCCAACTTAGTGTATCACTTGTCCTCAAGCAATTCTATTTTTCCAATTCAAAATCAAGACTCTCAGAAGACAATAAACATACTCATAATAGGGCACTTTTTACTTAAACTCCAAGTATGCACCAAGTCAAAGCTTTAAACATAACTAGAACCACCTGCAATTTCCTTGTAGAAACTCATTCCTTACAGGCATGAGCATTGCAATTCAAATAATTCTCATTGAAATGATCCAAATACCAATCGTAAGAACTAAAAATCAAATAAAGTAAATTGAAACCAATTAAAATCACAAATGAATTTAAACAAATAAAATTTTCAAATTTCCAAATTTACCTTAAACCAAGAATCAACATTTGGAAAATTCAAAAACAATTTAAGTATTGAAATAAAAATAAAATAGAATTTAATAATAGTTCTCTTTTTATAAGAAAAATCAAAACAATGCAGATATGAGCTTTAATTTTTGAAAAATTACGATTTTACCCCAAACGGAGAACTTATGCAAATTAAAAAAAATTAGTTATTGTAAATAAATTATGCTTACTTGATATATTTGAACATTATTAGCCTAAGAGGTCAATTAAAATCCTAAACTGTTAAAAACTAACTAAGATTCTTATATACATAAGATTTAGACACACAAGATCATGTACGTGATAAAAACCCTAAAAGGAGGTTTTTTTCCTCTTCTTTAAAACCCTATAACCATACCCTACTAGGCCCCATATAAATATCCTCTTTTTGCCCTTACCCTCTTAGGAAGCCTACTAAAACACTAAGATGAGCTACACTAAACCTAGCTTCCATTTACTGTTAGTTAAACTAAATTAAAGGGGGATTAACATTAACCAACTGAGATTATCCACCTGGCCTTAGGGATTTCAGACATGAAAATGTGCTAAAAGGAGAATATGGATCACAACTATCACTAAATTTGTAATAAGGTAAGTCTTGATTTTTTAAGTGCTGAAATGTGAGTTTCTTAGCATATTAATAATGAAAATTGACTTAGACTTGCTTGTGCTTGTTTGGGGTAACAAGAACTCGAGCCTTAGAGTGCTTTTTGAAACCTTGAAACCTCTTCGCAATTGCAACTAGGTTAGCACTGCATCCTTGTGAGGTAAGCCCTGAAAAACAACTCTTGATGTTAGGATATTATAAAGGTAGGAAGATGGGATTGTATTAATAATGTGAAAGTGGTAAAAAGAACATGTTTGGATTAGAGTTTTGTCAAAATTGTAGAGGAACTATGGTAAAAATACATGTTATTGTCAAACTATATGATTTAAACTAGTAAACTTTAGTTAAACAAAATTTTCAAAAGAAAGGAAGGTGTTATAGTCGAGGTTAACACAAAAACATGATTGCCCAACCCATTTGATGTGTTAAAGTTGCCTTAAAACCCTTTTGTATCGAGAACATCAAGTTTAAGCTCAAAACTATGAAAACCCAAAAAAACATGACCAAAACATGAGCTTATGGATCAAGCCGTGTAACCCTTCTAACCCCAACTTACTTTTCTAGAAGAACATGGTAAGTACACAAGGCCGCATACCTGTCTGTGTTTCTCTTTGACCTTCAAGACTTAAAGAAGACATGTTCTCCAAGAAAGCACAACAAGTACATGAGGTTGTGTACCTACCCGTGCTTCTCTCTAGTCTTAAATGCAATAAACCCCAGAAGAGCACGAGGAGATACATATACCTATATTCTACCTGTGTTCCTCTCCAATCCTAAACATCTTCAATCCCAGGATAGCACAGTGAGTACACGAGGTCATGTACCATTTTGATCCTAAACATAGGAAGAACACGGCCTTAACATGTCTAAAGCATTTAGTCATGTAAAAGAACATCGGGGGATACATTTGCCCATGCACTACTCATGTTCTTTTCTAGCCCCTTATAACTTCACCAATTCTTGCCCAAATCGCAAGAAACTTAACTCAGTTCTTCCTTTAACCTTAAGGAATCTTCCAAGACCTTCAAAACACATTTAGTAAGTATTAATATCCCATTCATGATGTATATCATCCAAACATTCAAGTCCAAATTCCTTAAATAAATGAAAGCAATTCATATTTAATAATTAGAGTAAGACACTAAGAACTAAACGAGATTAGTGGACTATGGGAATTAATTCTTGAAAGGTCAAGAATCGAGACCCACAAAGTATAACCTACTAAGGGTTGGTTAACTTAAGCGCCAAAACTGACCATAACCTACATAATTAATTAGACAACTTGGTTAAATGAAACAAATGACTCTTTAAATGTTATCTTTGAGTAGATATGGTTAAGTTGACGTGACTTAGATGTAACAAACAATGCAAATGAAATAAAGGTCGTAAATCTTGCTCGACTTTAATTATAAACAGTTATTGGATATCGAGCTTGGAAAGGGATCGCAAGCTCAGACCAACCAATGGGTATGTGGTAATTGTGTATTACTTGCTAAGATAGCATTAATAACTAGACTAAGAATTTAAACTTAGCTTAATTGAGTGTTGGTTGCTACTTGGTCATTTACTCCAGGAGTGGCACCCTCTAACTGGGTTGCAAGCCTGATCATAACTTCGGAATGATGTTGTAGTTTAGGCGCTTACGTCCCCATGGATGCGTAGTTAGTCTTAATAGGTAGATGATAAGGAAATTTCTAAGATTGGTGGCTGAATAGGTTCATGTACGAAGTTGTGATGAGTTATACGGTATTATGGGACTCTGTATAAAGTATTACAATGGACCATGCTTGTTGGTGGCAACCTATAAGGAGATGATTCAGATGAGACTATTTCCTTCTTTTCTTTTCTGGTAAGTTCTATGGACTTATTGAACCCCCCTTTTCGATGCATAATTGACTAAGGGAACTTTACCCTTTTATTTGGCGGGGGTTATAAGTATTATTGTGCTTGTCAGTATTTCTAGGATGCTAGGATACCTTGTTTGAGGACCTTAAATTAAATATTCTAAATTGTAGTTGTTTCATTAGATTATGAGTATGTGCTCATCGTACTGTTTATTAGGCTTCGCTGCTCACTTTTTACTATTTTAGGTATCGAGAGTGATCACTTCGTGGACCTTTACTATGACTCCATGGATTTCAAGACCGATGAGTTTAGAGAGTGACATAATCGAGTAAAGGAACATATGGAACTTTGAGAATTTTTTTTTGAATGTTTATGATTCTTATTTTTAATGGATGATTATAAACTTTAAACTATGTGACTACTTTTTGGTCGAGCCAAATTTTGCAACCGAGTTGAGCTAGCTTCCCTTTTAAGGCTGCAATCTTAAATCGTTTTAGACTTTAAATTTTTGTTTCACTCTTTTAAATTGCTTTCTACAAGTTTTGTATAATAGTTCCTCAATCATTGCGAATTCGTAAATTCATGCGATGTGGTTTTACTATAGAACCAAATCACGATTTTGCAACAAAAGCATGATTAACAACCTACATATTTAACGAAAGCCTTGTAAATGTTGCTTGGAGGTGATGTGTGCGACAAAACAACTACGCCTTTAAGCACCCTAAAGGCTAGGATGTTTCACTCATGTTCCTCATCACTCGACCAATTAACATGTGCACAAGTCACAAACAAAAGGCTCAAAATATTAATGTATTGCTCAATAAATTTGTATCTCTTCATTTAGATCAAGATTCTCTTACTTGAGATCAAGTTTAACATCAAATGATCGAAGAAAAGATTCCTACAATTTGTACACTAGACTTATATGTATATACTCCTAATTTATATCTCAAGCATAACGTCACTAAGTAAATAAAACATAACCACAAAATTTTCCTCTACTTTGTTAATTCTTGGCTTTGTCCTATTTTTCACTTTTTCTTTATTTTTAGCTTTTGTTTTTGGCACTCATGCATACCTATTTTGAATTTGATTTATGTTTACATTAAAGGGGCTCTTTATTCTTTCTTTTCATATTTTTGCACATATGTACCCTCAAACATATGTTTAGTGAGCTTTTTGTTCGTTCTTTTTCTTTTCTTTTCTTTTAAACACACATACATTCTCATGCATTTACTTGAGGTGTTTTTTATTCCTCCCCTTTTACCAACATGACCAAAGGTCATGTGTACTCTCATTTGATTGTTTTTTCACGCGCAACTTTTTTGTCCATCTAGAATAACATTCAAACTAAGCTCAATCTTTACACAATCTACATAGTCATATTGGACTTGAGAACTTCAAAGAGCTTAGATATGTGTCAATCAGCTTAAAAATGCAAAAATACAATTTAAATCAATGATATTGTCCTAATCCAAAGTCTTCAAATCTCAAACTAAATGAGAAGTAACTAAATAAATCAATGGTTTCATGATTTAACTCTAATAAAGGGAAGAGTGTCCAACTCATGATCAAGTTCCAAAGAGACATAAAAAAGGGTCGTTTTTTAGAGTTATGAGAAATGAAACTGAAATTCCATTTTGAAAATTTTTTGGTGTGTATGGACCTAATATCAAAAGTGACATGGATCAATTGCATTTTCTTATTAAGCATAAGGATCAAAAGAAATCACATCACAAGCATTCAACACATGGATACATGCGACTAGCAAATTTAAGGCAATAATAGCAAACAATAACACTTGGCAAACCCAATTTAAGCTCATCACAATAATTATCTAGCAAATGTGACTTATGGCTAACAAAATAATGCCATGACCACCAAACAATAACAACTAGCACGCTATAACTTAGCTCATTTAACCAAAATTTTAACACAAACATCATCTTTTCCACACAAAATTCTCATCAGCCAACAACTCCAAGTACAGAAAGTGCAGCACCCACCCCCAACTTAAAAATGTACAATGTCTTCATCGTATAGTCATAAGTAAATGCTTAATAAGGAGGGAGTAAGGGTTAAAATGATCTCCTCGGAGTGCTTAGCCAAATTGATGGTGCCATCTAAGCATGAAGCTTTAGCCAAGACCTATGAACCCCTCTTCCTACTAGGGGTACAAACGAGCCGGGCCGAGTCAGGCTTTTGGCGATTTGGGCTCGGCTCGTTTATTTTTTAACTAGCTTGAGTCAAGTCAGGCTTTTAAGGAGCTCGAACTATGCAGGTTCAGGCTTGAGCTCGTTAACCTTTTTCAAGCCCGAGCTTAACTCGTTTAGCATATATAATTATTTTTTAATTATATTTATAATATTAAATTAATATAAATAATTTTATATAATATTATATTAATATATATTAATTATATTATATAAATATATATATTAAACGAGCCTGTTCATGAGCTTGACTCGTGAGTTCTTAACAAGTCTGTTCAAGAGCTTTGTTCGCGAGCTCATAATAAGCATGTTTGCGAGCTGGCTCACGAGCTTGAAAACAAGCTTAGGCTCGGCTCTTTTAGCTAAACAAGCTTGAATTGGAGCTCGAGTTCGACTCATTTAGCTAAACGAGCCTGAGTTGGAGCTCGAGCTTGGCTCATTTAGCTAAACAAACCGAGCTGAGCTGGGCTTGAAACCAGCCGACGTCAAGTAGCTCGCGAATAACTCGGCTCATTTGCAGCCCTACTTCCAGCAAAATCTCTCTCATAAATGTGTTTACTAAAATGATTTTGAGTTTTTTTTTTTTTTTTGGCTAACTTATGCAAAAGTTAAATGCTCATAGCAATAAACTCAAAAACTTTAAAAGAAACTATATATGAAAGATGATTGATATGCACAAAACAAAATTATTCGTCAGTTGCCTCCCACCCAATGCTTGATTTATCGTCTCAGCTGATTTTCTAGCTTCCTTTCTCATGGTGGTTGAAATTGGCGAGACTTCTTGCCATCATTCTCCTTTCCCTTGTCAACTTCTACACTTAGAACTTTAAATTTTGTGTTCGACTTGGTGGATTGAGGGTCCTTTCTTTAAAATTTCAAGATAGTCACATGCAACCCTCTATCTCTAATTCCCAACACTATCTTTTTATTCTTCACATCAATGATCGCTCCAACTGTGGCCGTGAATGGGCACCTAAGGATTATATATTTAGAAAAACTACAAGTATGTTTATTTCAAGCATGACAAGGAGAAAATACACAACTTTAAGATACTTTTCAAACAGGAAAAGAAAAATACTACTTTACGTTGATGTTGATCCTGGAAACTTTTAATATGATATCTTTTACCATAGTGAGGTAAATTTTAACCTTAAACTTTTTCTTAGGTTAAATATTGGTTTACGGTTTTTATTTAGGTAAATTACAAAAAGTTTACCTGTGTTATTGTTCTTTTACAATTAGGTGACCTACGGTTTTTTTTTTTTTTTTACAATAAGCTTACCTGTGAAACACTTTGTTTTATTCCATCCAAAAATCTGTTACATTAATCACATGGACAACACATGCCTATTAAAAGAAAAAAGAAAAAAAAAATCCTTTGCTCGCTTAGAACTGCTCTGCACTACATAAACTAACCCAATGTCTCTCTTTACAAAAAAAAAAAAAAAAAAAAGCCCATGAAACTTAATCGTCGAAGATTAATTCCACATGCACAAACATAGAAGAAGAGGACATTCATAATTTAAAAACACTAACCCCATTAAGCTTAATTGTCGAAGATTCCCTAACCTCACATACTCAAATGCTCAAAGTCTTCTTCATCTGTTTCTTCATTCATCAAGGTTCATCATCTTTCACATAAAGCTTGGTTTTCTGTTTGCAAATTTGGGTGGTGGCAACATAATAATCCCGAAATCCCTTTGGTATATAGAAATTCATAGAACAAACACAAAAGAAATTTAGCCATTTGCATTCTTCGACCACAAAAATTGTAACTTCATACTCCACTTAAAGTCGACTTCATTTCTTCTGTGGTTACCAATTGAATTGAAAATTGTTGATGCCATTAAGGTTGTTTTTCCCTGAAATCCATGACTTTAATCATGAAAAGGAATGTGTTCAACATGTTTATGTTGTGATTAGAAATTTTCAAGGGTCATAAACGTGTCTTTGATTATCAAGTTAGGTTTTTTGTAAAGAGAGAGAGAAATGATTTTAGGATCTTTTTGTGTTGATTATGACACATTGAGTGAAAAATTGAACATTCTATTCTTCCATAAGGGTTAGTTTTCTTTTTTCATTTTTTTAGGGAGATTGTGGTTGATTTGTGTTATGCAGAGTACTTTTGAGTGAGTGAAGGAATGTTTTTTCTTTTCTTATTTTTTAAAAGGTTAATTACAAAAACATGACTTGTGTTTTTATGCCTTTAGAAACAAGTGATTGAAATTTTGATTTTTAACAAATACATAACTTGTGTTTTAATATTTTAATAAACAAGTAACCTGAGGTTCATTTTTAATAAATACATAACTCGTGTTTTGTACTTTTGCAAAAAAGTGACCTGAGTTTTGTCATTTAACACTACATGTCAAAATTAAAAATCATATTATTAATTTGTAAAAATACTAAAACATAGTTTATGTTTTTGCAATTTTCCCTTTTTTGAATGGACACATGTTGTTCGTGTGTTTAATATAATGGATTTCTGGACAGAAAAAAACAGTGTGTTTCATGAGTAAGCTTATTGTTTAAAAAAAAAAAAAAAACATAAATCGTCCGACTGTAAAAGCACGATAACACAGGTAACGTTTTATATTTTACCCTTTTTATTTCTAATCCTAATACATTCGACATTCATGAGCTAATTTCTCAAGCGATGATTCTCCGATTAGTGTTTACTTATCCAAAAATAATACTTGGAAAATTTCACTTTCACATCAACACTTTGAGCTCTAACAATTTAATGGTTCAATGTACTTTACTAAATAAAAAAAAAAAAGACAATTCTATCTAACTGTATTAGCCATGATTTAGTTTAGAGCACAAAAGTGAAATTCTTATCCAAATTGATAGCATCTTTATGTGAATCATATTACTCAAGTAGTAAATTTATTTAATTTTACTGCTGTAAGATATTTACATAGGTGCTAGGACTATCCACTTGATAGAAGACGGAAGCCCGTCTGATTATGTGAACAAAGCAAACTACCTTATTAACGAAGCTTCTGGAACTAAAAATGTTTCAACTGAGATGCCTATTAATGTTAATGTCATAAAAGGCTCCTAGAAAAGTTACGCAAATTGCAATTGTTGGGACTAATGGATCATTAGTAAGCCTTTCAGCATAATTTCTTCATGTACCATTAGCCGAGTCAGCACGGAAACGTAAAGATCCATGCTTGTCGAATCTATGATCTTGAAAATCTGGAATTAACGCTAATAGAAATGTTAGCCTTAAATGCAAGATATAGTTGTTGTTAGTGAATTCATCATCGATGTTGAACAATATTCTAACGAGAGAATAAAACCAATATATTTAAGTATATAAGAATATGGAAAATGAACCAAAAATATATATAAGTCTATAGTTGAAGAATTCCTTATATGTATTGCATGTGTGCAACAAATCTTCACATGCTTCACGTGATATCAATATTAAAGGGTTAGTGTTGCGTAGGATGATTATCAAATAATAAAAGGAATGATTTAGAGAGGGATAAGAGAGGTGGAATTGATAATCTTAGTAGGCTAGATACCAGAGGTAGGTTATCAAAGACAGTGTTTGGTTTCCTAAAAAACTAACCATCCTTATAAAATCCCTTTGATAAGTAATGTAATGTACACATATTTATAGCCAGTCACTAGGTACCCTCACCTTTACATCTTATAAATCATTAACGAACTAGATTAATTAGGATTTAATATCCCTAGTGGCAAAAACATGGATGAACGAAACCTAATTATATATAGGAACCTAACTGAGATCTAAGCTTGCTAAAACAGATTAAAAATGTGTAAGACAATTTTAACGGACCCTATTCCAAGTCCACAATTCAAACTCTCTAAATCATCCCAAATTAGTCTAATTGCTTGGATCCTATAACTAATCCTAATAATTAGCCTAAACATAATTTAGTTAATTCGAGTTTGACTTATGAATTTCTATCTATAAAAAATTCCTCATCTACAAAGTCTTTTAACTATGTTTTTGCAAATGAAGTACTTATAAGTTCCTATTCTAGCAACTAATAAAATCTAAAACTTTTCATAATAATATATAAAGGAAAAAAAATTAGAAAGGCCACTTAGGGTTAGAAGGATGAAATCTTTTATGATTACTAATGTTGTCATGATTTCCTTTCTCCTCCTTTTCATGCACTCATTTGTTCAAATGCAAGGCACGTTCATTTTTTTCCTCTTTTTCGACTTCTTATTGCATTGCTCTACTCTTAGTCGATGATGCATTTGATCAAAAGAATAGATAAAACAATAAAACAAAGATCATCCATTCCCAGAAAACATAAAAGTACACAATCACAATCAAAGGCGGTTCCCAACTTGATGTTAGCGATAATTAACAATTCCATGCAAGAAAACCCATCATAAGTGTCAAAAAGAGATGAAAACTACATTTCTCCAAAAATGGATTCTACTCATAAGATATATGTGTACCATCACTAAGTCCAATAATCCACTTGTGCTGATAGAATCTAAAAATACCACATGTTGTGCATATATATATATTATATATATATATATTTAGGAATAGACCTTGCATCCTTAAAAGTTAAAACTAAGAAGGATGACTTCAATAACATGCACACTACCACTATAATGCCGCATATCATTAACATTATTCCCTTAACTTAGTTATCCACTTCTCGTCTTGGCTAAATATGCTAGATATCACTTTATGAAACAATCAAAGATTTTTATCATCTACCCTCCACTTTTATATCTATCAACAACTCCTTACACCTATAAAACCACACCTTAGCATTAGCTACCCCTCTCACTATATACTTAACCTTTGAAATGTATATAACGTCCTCGTTAGAAAAAACAATGTAAAAAGTTATCAATAGAAGTGAACCACTTTGTTACCAAATGGAACCAATTATACAACAAACCTACTCTTCCTAAAATAATTGAAAGTTCTAAAGTCATTTTCTTAGAGTAATTTGTGCTAATCAAGTTGTGATCAAGTTTAAAGTTCAACATAAATAAAAAAATATGATTAAAAAAGTTCCATTATATTAGTCTAACCCATTATGGCACAAAATTTTATTTAATATATTGTAATATAATTACGAATTCATATACAAATGACATATTATTAATTAATATAAAGATATATCATATATAAACAACATAAAGTTTGATATATCCATTTTCAAATGTATGTGTATAATGAATTAAAAATCATAATATTATGTAGGCCTTTTTTTCTTATACAAATATAGACATCATGCATTAAATATGTGTCCTTTTTCATGTACATATATGATGAGATAGAAATCAACCTTCAAACTTAAAATCCTTAACAAACAAAATGGTGATCAATATGATAATATAATTATCAAAAGATTATACGTAATAAAAGCGACAGATGATTTCATTTTCAGGGGAAAACAAAATTGACCAGATCGATGCACTTTTGATTTCCCAATACAATTAAAATATCTCTCAATTTTAAAGATATTGGGAAAAAAAAGAAAGAAAGATAAAAGGATAGGCTAACGTGTTTGTTCCATGATATATTTGATGAAAGGAATATGTAAGACAACAAAAACCAAGACTATCCATCCCTAAAAAATATAAAAGCACATAGACTCATTCTAAGATGGTACCCAACTTAATGCTAGCAAAAACAACCCTACAAGGAAAACCCCATTAAAATTATTAACAAAACCATGAAAATCGTTGTTGTTAACAACCACATCTCATTCATCCAGAAACATGCATTACACTCACAAGATATAAGTATACCATTACCAAGGCCAATAACCCACTTATGCTAATGGAATCCAAAAGGCCCCTACGATGTGCATATATATATATATATATATATTTTGGGATGGCCATCGTGTCCTTTAAACTAAGAAGAGTGACTCCAATCAACATATATATTGCCACTATAATGCTAAACATTGTTATCACACCGCTTCGAGCCCCTACCCACCCATTCTCCCTTTCGAGAACAACTAAAGATTTTCATCATTTACCCTCCACTTTTATATCTATCAGCAGCTTCTTCCACCTGTAAAACCAAACCTTACCACTTGCAGATGTTTTTTTGTTTGCCAAATATATGGCTACCCCTCCTCACTATATACTTAACCTTTGAAATGTATATGTCACCCTTGCTAGAAAAAGAAGCCAAAAGTTTTCAATAGAAGCAACTACTCTGTTACTAAATGGAACCAATTATACAACAAACCAAGCTTCTCCAAAATAATTGAAAGTTTTCAAGTCTTTTCTTGGAGTAATTAATGTCAATCAGGTTGCATTGAAGTTTGAAGGTCAACATAAATAAAAAAGAAGTATGATAAAAAATATTCCATTATATTACTCTACTCATTATGGTACAAAATTTTACTTAATATATCGTACTATAATTATGAATTCGTATACCATAGCATATAATTATTTAATATAAAGATGCATCATATGTAAACATCATAAGGTTTGGTATATATTGTTTTTTAAATGTATGTGTTCAATGAATTAAAAGTCATAATTTAAGTAGCCTTGTTAAACAAACTGGTGATTAATACGATATATATATATAAATCAAAAGATTATACATAATAAAACAAAGACATGAAGTTCAGTTTTGGGAGAAAACAAAAGTTACCATATCCATACAATTTTAATTTCCCGATACGAGTGAAATATCTCACAATTCTAGGTGAAGAAAAACAAATGATGAAAAGAGAGGCTAATGCATCTATTTCATGATATATTTGATCAAATGAATAGCTAAGACAACAAAAACCAAGACCATCCATCCCTCAAAAATAAAAAAGTACACTGACACATTCCATGATGATTCCTAACTTGATGATGGTGATAATAACTCCACAGAGAAAACCCCATCAAAACCGTCAAAAGAGCCATGAAAACTGCTCTTATGAACAACCACAATTTATTTCTCCACAAATGGATTCCAATCATAAGATATGTATACCATCACTAAGATCAATAACTCACTTATGCTAATAAAATCCAAAAGGTCCTCACAATGTGCATGTATATATTCAGCAACGAGCAATGTGTCAATGCTCCACACATTAACACCCCTACCCCCGACACAATACCCTCCCAACCACTTTCCATATGTTGAATATGCCTTTTTAGAACCACCAAAGATTTTCAATGTCTAGCCTCTATTTTTACATCTATCAACAACTCCTTGCACCTATCAAACCATATCTTATCATGCACAGATGTATTTTTGTTGGAGAAATATAGTCTACCTCTCCTTACTATATACTGACCTCGTAAATGTATATGTCAACCTTGCTTGAAAAAGAACCCAAAAGTTATCAATAGAAGTGAACCACTCCGTTAATAAATGAAACCAATTAGACAACAAACATGCCCTTCCCAAAATAATTGAAAGTTCTAAAGTCCTTTTCTTAGAGTAATTTGTATTGATTGAATGGTGCTCAAGTTTAAAGTTCAACATAAATAAAAAAAAAAATGATAAAAAAACTCATTACACTAGTATAACCAGTTATGGAACAAAATTTCATTTAATATATCATAATATAATTACAAATTTGTATGCAAATGACATATTATTAATTAATATAAAGATATATGATATATGAACATCATAAAGTTAGATAGACAGATGTATATATCATTTTTTCAATGTACATGTATATTGAATTAAAAATTAAAGGGTTAAGTAGCTTTATTTTTCATGCGCTAATATAGACATCATGAATTAAATACATGTCATTTTTCATGTACATTCTAAGATGAAGATCAACCTTCCAAGTTAAATTCTTAAAAAACAAAATGATATATATATATAATTATATATAACAAAAGATTATACATAATAAAACCAAGACATTAAGTTAATTTTTTGGGGAAAACAAAATTTCTAGATGAGTACAACTTTGATTTCCAATACAAGTGTAAAATCTTGCAATTCCAGGGATATTGAAAAAAAAAAGATAAAAAGAAAGGTTAGCACATGTGGTCAATGATATGTTTGATCAAACAAATAACAAAGATAACTAAGACCATCAACCCAGAAAATATAAAAGCATACTGACACATTTTAGGACAATTCCCAACTTGATGCTAGCGATAATAACTTTACAAGGAAAAACCCCATTGAAACCGTCAAAAAGAGCAATGAAAACGGCCAAACAGCCACAATTGATTTCACTATAAATGGATTCCACTCACAATACCATCTCTAATACCAACAAACTACTTATGATAGTGCAATCCAAAAAGCCACCATGATGTGCATGTATATGTTTTTAAATGGTCATTGTTTCTCCTGAATTAGTGTTTAATGTTCATGTCCATGGACAAATATTTATTTTATCTTAGGTTTGTGAATTGAAGACCTGATTTATATGCTATTATTCTTTAGAGGCACGGTTAAGTTCTGTCTTCAAATGTCTTTGTTCTTTTGCCCCAAATCTTGCTCAAGTCACTTTGTTTCTTCTTTTATGAATTTAGGAGCTGAAAAAACAATAATAATACTATAATAACATAAACTTATAAGAATTTATCTAATAAAAGATCAAATCAAGCATGAATTCTATGACTTGAATAGAGTATAAACGACTTATTAGTCACCGTATCCTTAAAACTAAGAAGTGTACTCCAATAAACACTACATTGCTCCACATCTCCCCGCTTCGTTATCTATTGCTCTCTTGCCTAAATATGTTAAACGTCGCTTTCTTGAACCATAAAAGATTTTCATCATCTACTCTTCACTTTTATATCTATCAGCAGCTGCTTCCACCTATTAAACCAAACCTTACCACATGCGGAATTTTTTTTTTTTTTAACCAAATATATGGCTACCCTCCTCACTATATAGATATATTTGACCTTTGAAACGTATATGTCGCCCTTGCTAGGAAAAAAAAAAAAAAAGAGAGTCAAGAGTTATTAACAAATGTGAAGCACTCTATTACCAAATGAAACCAATTACATAATAAACTTGCCCTTCATAAAATAATTGAATGTTTAAAAGTCCTCTTCTTAGAGTAATTCATTACTCTTGCCAATCGAGTTATGCTTAAGTTTAAAGTTCAACATTAAACAAAAAACATGATGGATATATTCTATTACGTTAGTCTAAAACCATTTTGGAGTAAAATTTTATTTAATATATTGTAATATAATTACAGATTTGTACATAAAATAACATATTATTAAGGGCTAATGTCAGATTTGATGCCTCAACTTTGCCTAAAAATTCAATTAAGTACTTGAACTTTTGAAAGTTCAATTTTAGTACCTGAGAAAACTTTTCATGGTCATTTTCAATACCTTCGTTAAAGGTCTATTGTTGATGTGGACAAATGTTCCAATCACGTCATAACATGTGTCATTTGACGTGGCTTCTTATCATTTTTAAAATTATTTTTCCCTTCTGACATGAAAATTTGTTAATTTTTATTTATATTTTCATTATAAAATTATTTTATTTTATAATAATTAATATTATTTTATATTTTTTAATATAGTTTGAAATTCATAATTAAGCCCAAGCCCACCTGTTTAGCTATTATAGATAAACCCATTATTCCTTTGTGAATTTTCCTTCTTCAATCAAGGTTTGCCATAATTTGATGTTTTATTCAAGTCTGTTTATCAATTTTTTTTCCACGTGGGACTAAACACAACTAAAAACATGAACTTCATCTTTTTGAACCAAAATCCAAAACAAGAACTTGGTTTTAATCATCGTATTGGTTATCTAACATAATAAATTTAGATAAACAGGCATCACATTCCAAGATGTTTCATCTCCTGCCCTTCCCAACCAAAGAATTTTAACAGGAGAAAATCCATTCCTGCCTTTTCACTTTGTACTTCTATACTTCTTTGACAACTACGGTACTTTACTGTGGCTTGATCCTAACATGAAAAACCATGTATAACATCACAAAGAAAGCATCAGCTAAGATCACCCGCGCCCATTTCACTCTCGGACTGAGTTCACCCCCCTTCCCTCCCCAGTTTATTAGTAAAAACAAATAAAAACTTCTTTCTAACTCATGATTTTAAATTTATGAACTAATTTACAGTATGATTTTTCATAATGCATGTCCAAATCCAATACAAATGAACAGCTATTAACCAACTAAGCTCGTAGAAAGTCCAATGCCCATATTGATCATTTTAAGAAACGCAGCCACTATTAGTTACATCAAACCATTAAAGGAATCAAATGATCTAAATTCATATTAAAGACCATTAAAACGAAACAATAGCAACCATTAAAATGATGGGATGACAACAACGAATAATAAAATAATATTAAAAACCAAACAAAAAACATACTTGTATGTACGTCAATAAAATAAATCACTTATTGAGCTCCTCAACTTCAAGCTCCATGCAAACCAATTGCTTTATTTCGACATTTACTCAGATCAACAGTTTTGAACGAATCCAAGATTCAGTTCTATGGCTCAGCTCCAAGATCGATCTTTGTTTCTTAATATAAAAATAGAGCAATTTTGAATTTATGAAGACAAAATCGATCCTTGTTTTCAAAAGTGAGAAGACAGGACACAACATGCGTTGTGTTTTGTTAATATACACTTAAATAACATGTGTTTATTTTTTTTCCAATTTAGTCTGGTATATTATGTTATACTTTAGTCTCGGAATCTTTGGCTATTCTATTTGTCCATAGATGAAGATATCGAAAATTCTAGTTAGTTGTTGGTTGCTCAAATTTTCCTTACATATGACGACCGATGGTATTTTGTCTCTAATCATGGAGTTGACGGATGGATGCCTCACCAAAACTTAGTTGTGCAGTATTGGCCCCCATGACGTCGACCTTATGGATTATAGAAAATAATTTAATAACTATGTGTTAAGGAATACAGGCAATGATAGAAAGATGAGTGAAGAGAAGATGTTGTGGTTTGTCCAAAGTTCCACATTGAAAACTCTTTGGGAAATTGACTTATATACTATAAGCTTTGGAAAATTTCCAATCGTTAATTCACTTATCGACTTGGTCGAAAATTCTAAAAATACTGAGTTGATTATAAATTTCATAATAACTTGATTATAATATTAAACTTATAGTATATTTTTAAATAGTAGTAATTAAAATTTTTAATTATAAATTTTCGACTTCAAATTTTATCTGATTAGTTGATCATGTAAGATAAAAATATATCGCGAACAACAATTTGAAATTTGAACATGCTAATTCGATTTATTTTAATTTTTATTATTTTTGATTGAATTATTCCAAAACGAATTGGTTAATGAACGAATTAATAAAATCAAATTTATGACGTTTCCGTAAAAATCTACCTATAACCTATGAGATATTTGTTGAGCTGCTTTGAGATTATCTCAAATTTGAAAACTTTGACTTTTAACAAGCCATGCCTTACTTTTGTCCTATATATATATATGTTAGGAGCTCTTTCTTTCTCCATTCCTCTTCGTTTTTCTTCCTTTTTTTTCTTGTTTCTCTTCTTCTTTCCACAGTCTCTCTCTCTCTCTCTCTCTCTGTGGAAATTGTTGTAGCTCCTACAGCAAGATCAGTTACTGACCTTCACCAAGTAAGTGCAGTAGCTTAAGCTTTGTTTTTCTTGTTTCTTCTTCTTCTTGCTGGCCATCACCACACCCAATCGCACAGCACCAGCAACACTACCGCTCCACAGCACCACCATTCCACAGCTCTACCGCTCCATCGCTCAACGCGCGCGCACACACACACACACACACGAGCGTCCATTGCTCCACACACCCACCTACTCTGTCACACACACACACACTCGAGCACCTATTGCTCCACACACACACGCATGAGCACTCATCGCTACCGTACACACATGCACAAGCTTCAGCGCACACACACACACACTGTCGCTCATGACCATCGCTCAACACCACGCATACACACACAAGTTTCAGCGCACACACACACTCTGTTGCTCACACCGCCCCACATACGCACAGCCTCATGCACGGAACAAAGCCTTGCTCTGTCTCCATCGCTCACACCGCACAGCACACACGTGAGCGCTCAATCACTCCACACACCGCACACACAGCTGCCCCATGCGCTGCACGCCACACACATCTCCACCGCTCCCTCGCTCGCACATCTACACACACACGCACTGCATACACGACCTTACTCGCTCAATCAATGCCCAGCGAGTGCTCAGAGGCACGCCCTGCTCCGCCCAGTGCTGCTTTCCAAGGAGCACGCGGGCGCTCCCTCCATCTTCACTTGCAGCGATCATGCTGCAAGTTGGTATGTATATATGTGTATGTATATGTGTATATATATAGGTTCTTATATATATATAAGTATGTGTATGTATTATATTAAATTTTACTCTTATATATTATTTATAAGATATATTACATAATAGTTAATATAAATAGATGTATCTATTATTTAGTAAATAATATATAAGTGTGTAATTTTTATTATTAGTATTCTATATGCTTCATAAGTTAATTGTTCCAATTATTTTTCAATTTTAATTTATTTCCTATTTTATTTTAATATATATCCATATTATTTATTTAGAATTTTTATTTTAACTAAAACAATATTATATTCTTAAAATACACCCAAAACCATATTAAATCGACTATTTATACATAAAAAATGAAGTTAAATCGAAATAGTTATAGTCGAATAAAGTTTTAGTGCCAAAACTACAGAATTATAGAGCTTATGTGGTGTAGATAGTTCATTAAACATTTATAGTTGATTCTCATATTATATTCCTATTTCCAATTATATTTAGGTAATTCTGACTCTGAGCTTGACCTGCTTGTTGACTATTATGATGATAGGAAATATGAACATGTGTGTATATTTGTATGATCTTTATACTTGATTGTGTTTGTAAAATAGAATTAATTAATAAATAAATCGGTATAGGGATGGGAAATTGTTTGTGGTTGCTTGTAATTGACTCTGGTTGTTAAAACATCATAATCATATTTTATTATAATGAATTGGTTGTTTCAGAATGGAAATGAAAGTGTCTAATATTTGCTTGCACGCTAAATAAATGAATTTAAAATAAATTTGGCATAATAATTAAATATATTCATCATGACATGTTTGCATGTAGAAGGCCATCGCCACTACACTTTGACACGGATGGGCCACACTATCCCGTGAGGATGGTGAACATGGAGGACCAAAGTGGTATATGCCTAGTCTGTACCATGGGCCTTGTTCTAGGGGATTGGGAACTAAATTGTCTTGGGGAGACAGGCCATCTCTTAGAATCGCACCGGGTTATTGTTTTGGATATCTTGCTTCAATGAGATATTGTTATATGTATATTATTTTCAGTATATGAAAAGTTTTCTAGATAAATTTGATTCTCGAAGTACTAGTAGTTTGGGTGCTGATGAGTCGATGTACCCCAACCCCGGATTCGGAGTGCGTAAATCCGAATATATATATATAGTTACCGGTTGGCTATATATATTTGTTCACTTGTTTGATTGCATTACATATGTTTGTTTAAACAACTTGTTTATTTTGTTTGAATGGTATAGAGTGAGGATTATATCTCACTGAGTCTATGGTTCGCTTACTCCCTTACAGTTTACTGTCACGGGATTATATTTGGTACCAGTCAAGACGAGGCTACCCATAGGTTAGCTTTCTTTTGGAGATGGGGTACTGTAGAGAGTTCTTTCTTCTTTTATCCTTATCTTAGGAATGTTTTCAAAAGTTTTTATGAAAGGTCTTGTAATATTTGTAAGACCAGTAAACCTAATTACTCTCTTATATGTGTCTCCTAGTACTTTTATTTCTATTATTATTACTTTAGCTATTATCTGTTAGTTCTTGAATCAGTTGTTGTAGTCTTGAATCAGTTGTTGTAGTATTGAATTATTGATCTAATGCTATCAAGCCTATTTGTTATCTACTTAGGATACGATACGCTTCTACACGATATTCATGACTTTTGAGAGACTTATGAGTTAATCTTAAGTTGGATATCGTGTATGGTGGAACTGTCCCGTCTAAGATACCCTCAGGGCGTGACATATACAACATGAAATTGAAGCAATTTATAGTTGAAAAGGAAAAGACTATAAGTAAACTATAAGCCAACATTAGGGTGGGCTTAGACTTGTCTTAGTTTAAATAAAATTCTTTTTAAAAAATAAAATAATATTAATTATTATGAAATAAAATAATTTATAATGAAAATATAAATAAAATTAATAAATTTCCATTTTAGAAGGGAAAATAATTAAAAAAATGACAATGTGTCACGTCAAATGACATGTATAGTGATTGATCTTAAGTACTGAAATCGAACTTTCGAAAGTTTAAGTACCTAATTGAATTATCGGACAAAATTGAGGTATCAAATTCGAGATTAACCCTATTATTAATTAATATAAAGATAAAGATATATCCTATATAAACATCAAAAGTTAGAAATAGATCGTTTTTTGAATGTATGTGTATATTGAATTAAAATCCTAGCTTTAACTAGCCTTGTTTTCATTTATAGATATAGACATCTTGCATTAAATATATGTCATTTTTTCATGTACATATAAAACAAGATGGAAATCATCTTCCAACTTAAAATTCTTAACAAACAAAATTGCGATCAATTCGATATAAATAAATCAAAAGATTATACATAATAAAACCAAGATATGAAGTTTTTTTTTGGGCGAAAACAAAATAGACTAGATCCGCATAAGTTTGATATCCCCATACGAGTAAAATGTCTCTCAATTCTAGAGATATTGGGGGAAAAAAAACAACAAAAAAGATTAAAAGAAAAGCTAACATATCTGTTCCATGATATATTTGATGAAATAAATAGCCAAGACAACCAAAACCAAGACAATCAATCCCCAAAAAATATAAAAGCACATAGACATATTCTAGGATGATTCCTAACTTTAAACCGTATAAAACCAAACCTTTTTACCTACAAATGTTTTTTTTTTTCTCTCTCTATTAGCTAAATATATGGCTTCCCCTCGTTATAAACTTGACCTTTGAAATGTATATGTCACCCTTACTGGAAAAAGAAGCCAAAAGTTACAAGCACTTTTATTTCCAAATGAAACCAATTATACAACAAAACTGATAGAAAGTCCTAAAGTTACTTCTTAGAGTAATTTGTGTAGATCAAGTTGTGCTCAAGTTTAAAGTTCAAAATAAATAAAAAACATGGTAAAAAATATTCTATTACGTTAGTCTAACCCACTTTAGCTCAAAATTTTATTTATATCGTCGTATAATTATGAATTCGTAATATATCATATATAAACATCATAAAGTTTGACATGTATCATTTTTTTCAATGTACGTGTATATTGAATTAAAAAACAAAGCGTTAAGTAGCCTTGTTTTTCATTTACAAATATAGACATTTTGAATTAAATATATGTCATTTTTTCATGTACATATATAATGAGTTTCAACTTGAAATCCTTAACAAAAATAAAAATGGTGATAATACGATATATGTAAATATCAAGAGATGCCACATAAAAAGGCTAAGATATGTTCATTTTTAGGGAGAAAAATTGACTAGATCTATACAATTTTGATTCCAAAATACAAGAAAAATATCTCTTAATTTTAAGATGTTAAAAAAAAGAACAGAAAAAAAAACCAATTATACAAAGAAAGGCTAACGTCTTTTATTCATGACATGTTAAGAAAACAAAATCAAGACCATCCATCCCAAAAAATATAAAAGCATATTGACACATTTTAGGATGGTTCCAACTTGATGCTAGCGATAATAACTCTACGAGGGAAAACCTCATCCAAATCATCAAAAGAGCCATGCAAACTACCGTTATGAACAACTACAACTCATTTCTCTATAAATGGATTCCACTCTAAAGATTTATGTATACCATCACTAAGACCAACAACACACTTATACTAATGGAGTGTAAAAGGCTCCCACGATGTGCATTTATATATTCAGGAATAGGCGTCGGGTTTTAACA
This sequence comes from Combretum micranthum, assembly GCA_024138025.1. Classification (NCBI taxonomy): domain Eukaryota; kingdom Viridiplantae; phylum Streptophyta; class Magnoliopsida; order Myrtales; family Combretaceae; genus Combretum; species Combretum micranthum. The sequence goes on along the minus strand of JAMXBD010002694.1, from coordinate 101,129 downwards.
TCCAAGAAGAGTGACTCCAATCAACAGACACATGACTACTATAATGTGGCATATCATTAACATTTACCCCGCAACTCAACTATCCATTACGCATCTCACGTAAATATGTTGAATGTCCATTTTTGGAACCATCAAAGATTTACATGATCTACTTCCCTTTATCCATTGTGGAGGCATAATTGATTTATCAAAATTTGCATATAAAAGCATTTCCTAATAACCGAGCTTTTTAAAATCATCAATTTGGCCAAAATTTTGCCATGTATGTATTAGGTTTTCACCATTGTTATTCAACAAACGAGATCTACTTGGTCTTAGTGCAGATGGACGATGTGTATTTGCATATAAAGCTATGGTTTAGCAATTTAATCATTTAACTTAAAATGTACTCATTTCTATATGATTTAAACAAATTAATAAAAATATACATAAATACAAAAAAATGAAATTAAGAAATTACTAACCTTGTCCCATTTATGAGTTATTGGTATATGTTTGTCTATTTCTTTCCTTCAGACATTAATACTTCTGTGTGATCTCTATATACAATAATTCACTAAGACATGTAAAGCCCTCCATCTATCGTACTTAATGCCAGATGAAGAATATTATCCTCTTTCACGGTTTCCAGTAAGCAATTGTAGTGATGCTCACTACACCAAAAAGATTATGACGAATACTTTTAAGCAACTTAAAGGAGTGTTTGTTACAATAGTTATATCGTAATGTAAATTTTTAACTTTGTTAAAAAGGTTTCTCTAAGACAACAAATCTTGAGTAACAATTTTATTAGTGTTGCCATGATATATTTTATCTAACAATATGACAAAGAATATATTGTGTTATGTTGGGAATTTACGATCCAAATCTGAATCGTGCAGCGGAAAATCGTTTTTTTTTTTTTTTTAAATTCCCAATCGGATCCAAGCATTTCAATTAAATCAGAAATAAAAGGGAATCGTGTACCTTTTTATTTTGATGATGGGATCAAGGAGATGCAGATTATACCAACTCCCTCTACGGTATCACGCGAATGAATTGGATCTTCGTGTGTGCTAGCACGTCGAAAAATTCGACCTTTGGGAATCCCTCTCTTTCTTTCTAGGTTACGAATTTTCTTTTCTAAAATGACGGCCAGCGTCAGATGATCAAAAATTAACCTAGAAAGAGAATATATATAGAAGGGTTATGTCCCTTCACATTACCCTGATATATATATAACGGTTATGTCTTTTCAAATTACCCTGAACAAATTAGGGTTTATGTAGAAAGAATATATATCCTTATTATCTTAATTTATTTATTTGTTAATTTTAATCTAATTAAAATCGACAAATAAATAATTAATCAATTCCCAATACGATTATCGAAGATCCATCTTATTCATTCTTTATGTGTGACCTTGTAGGTTCACATAAAATTGGTAGTAGCTCTTAAACATTTTTAGGACTACAAGACATAATTGGTCTCTAGCAAGACATTATGTCTACCCAATTTTAGTGAAGATCGATGATCCGACTTTACCTACTAACAGTTAGTCATTCAGTCCTTTTGTTACACGAATCTTATAATCAAACATAAGGTGTGGATCAAAACACTCTTATATTGTCTAATTACTTATTTCTTGAATCTAGAGTTTGACTGACTTAAACAAATGATATTGATAACTCTTTATCAATTCATTCGAGCATGGCCATGCATTTCTCAGTCTTACTCATCAAGAGGCCGACAGATATCTCTCTCAAATTAATGAGATGAACAAATCCTTCACTAACACTCACATTCCTCTATATAACATATTGCATGCCCAAGTTTATTCTTGCAATCATCCGATTAAAGATGATGAAGAGATGAATCAAAACATGAAAACTGTTATATAGGAATCCATGGTGCCATTAGGTCAAAGGACTCAAACAACATTGTAAAAAGAATACTTATTGCATTGATCCATACAGTATTCTTATAATTGGTCAATCCAATACAATACACTCCTGTTTGTATCTATGTGCTGAATTAATATCTCATATCCATGATCAGTAAAACTTGATCATCATACAGCAATCATACTAGTCTTAATTCATTATCATTCTACATAATGAGTGACTAGGGATAATTTAGAATAAAGTTATAATTCAGCTTATGGTTCTACTATTAAAGTCACATACTTTAATGACATAAGGCATAACTAAATATTCAAGGAATAACATTACCAAAGTAAATAGGCCAAAAATAACTTTGATAATTAAAATGACTTGATAATAAACATACAAATGATAAAGAATCCATATGGCCTAGGCACATAACTAGCATGTTATAGATAATATTTTAGGAAAATATAGCAGTTCATCATATAATTACTGGAATTTGATAAAACAATTGCTAAAATACACATAACTTTTTTGTATTAATAATGTACAAAAAACATATGGCAACTTTTTTTTGTAAACAATGCATATCTCATTAATAGAAGTAACAATATTTCAAGTGTTTTAAAAAATTCAAAGGGAAAGGCAATAATTTATACAAATTGCCGTATTTTCCTAAAATACTATCTACAACATAGTATACTTGTCATATCATTGCATAAAATTTATTATAATAACACTTTTAAATTATTATCCAATTGTATTTTTCTTATGAATCTTTTTAACAAAATTAAAAAAATTTCTTAGTGGTTAACGAAATAAAAATTGCGACCAATTCGGTATATATAAATAAAAAGATTATGCATAACAAAGCCAAGACATGATGTCACGCCCCAAGGGGTATCCTAAACGTAATAGTCCGCCACACTCAATATTAAAGCTTAAGTATGATAACCTTAGCTATTCCCAAAAGCTTTGATATTAAGTGTAAGGCGTGCTCTCACAAATTTAGAGGACCATACATGGAATTATGAAACTTAAGAAGATATAATAATAGATTAAGAAAAGATGATTCATAACATTCATTAATTCATAACATTCATTAATTCATAACAATGATCTTACAAAGCTTAGGGACATTTCCCATATTCACAAATCTATTACAAGAGTATTTCTATGGCTTATCTAATACTAGCTTTATCTTGAAATTCCTTAACTAAAAGGGAAATACCTGGCTGCAGGGTCCATGTGGCCTCAACCAAAAATATGTGAACTGCAAAAGATATCTATAGGGGTATAAGCTAATAGGCTTAGTGAGAACTATTTCCACAAATGACTTCTTATAATGAAACTCAAACAAGTTATTTAAGCAAACATATGAAATGCAACATACATATGGACAAACAATGCATATAGTTTTCTAGGAACTATATGTTGAATGGATTTACGCCCTCCATTCGAGGTTTGATGATATGTAACCTCAAAACAAGTAGTTTCAGTTAAAAAGATTTATGCTTTCAATCAATATCACCAAGCATATGAAGTCTACTTGAATTGAGCCTTACTTTCGGATCTTTCGCCAAGCATTTCCTTAATGTCGCCAAGCAATCGCTTTCAATCGCTTTCCATCACTCTGCTAAGTGTTGCTTTCGACCTGAGCTACAATCCTTCTCACCCAAGGATAATAACCCAATGCAATGTGACTCACTTCATGGTATGCATGAATCCATTTATTTATGATATCATAACATTATTATTACCAGATTTAAGGTGATCAAGGAATCTCATACAAATCAAATGTTATACTAAAACAAACATTAAATCAATTCCAGCCTCGATATTCTTAGGATTCTTTGAAGGAATTATCTTACATACATATCCATTTGTCTTTTCTTAATTCTAATGCAACTAAATTACAAGCACAAACAAGTAAAGCATTTTAAGGAAATAAACTCACGATGCCATGTCGACTATTCTTCTATATGGATGAGTCGCTCCCATAATCCTCTTAATCGAAATAATCCTCGGGTATAGGTATTCTTCCTTGGAATCACCTAGCGAAAGAAAATACCCAAATGGAGTATTTCTTGATGATATTCTTGAATTTTGACAAAACAATGTCATGACAACGTTAAAGTTCGTATAAAGGAGAATTCCAATTTAAAATGGCAATAACTTGGTCATTTTAACTCGGAATCGTGCATATAATACACCGATTTATACCTACTCGAAAAGATCTATCCATTTCTAAAACTACTTTTGTCAAACTAAACCATTTAGGCCCCGAAACAGTGGTGATCAAATTCACCACGAATTTTATAACTCAAAAACAATTTTGTTTTAAACTTCAATTTATTCAAGACTTGATTGATAAATACTTAGTTATCTATATAGTTGAGAAATCTTCTTTTTATAGCTACTTAGCTCATATTTATTCATGCTCAAGTGTTTGTTGTCCATCCATGTTTCTTAAGTAAAACAATGACAATTTGGAGTTTTAGAAATCTATTGCTTCCAAGAAATTCATTTTGTAAATCTTTTGAAATGGATACTTTGATTCTTTTATTTTCAAAGAATTACTTTATGTTTGACATATTTATTTTTCCTAAATGACTTTTTGAAAAGTAATTCTCTTTTTTTCTACATTCTCTATATTAGTGCTATTTTTCCTATTTATTTCCTATACAATTTTTCTTTGACCATTTGTTTGAAAAGATCATAGTTTGAAAATTCCCATTCCTTTCTTATGTTATGTTTTTCATAGAAATCATTTTTTGTATAAAAAACCATTTCTTTTTGAAGAACAAAGTGGGATAACAAATGATTTAAAAAGCTTTTCATAACAAAAATAGTTTCTAAAATTGTAGTGAGTTCTTCTAATAACTTGAAAAGGAATGGCTTTATTTTTGTTAAACCATAGATTTTATACTTCATATAAACTTATTCCTAAGTGATAAAATCTTCTTTTTGTCAATTATTTTTAGAACTTGAAAATTTGGACAACAATCTTAATGAACATGATTTATAGAGAAATAATAGCAAACAAAAATAACATAAATAATAAATAAAGTCAAGTATTGAGAGTCTTAGCTTCTTCAAGGCTCCTGCGACTAAGAAGTAGACTAGTCCCAAAAGAAAAATAAAATGAAAGAAAGAAATTTTTTTTTTGACTTGATGAGGACAAGTCTAAGACTAGAGACTAGTCTTAAAATAGGAAGAATTAAATAAATTACAATGAAATAAATAAATTGCAAGTGAGCTTATATGCTCTAAAGAATATATATATATATAGATACATAATAATACTTAGATATAATAACAATAATATGAACAAAATAACAACATAAACATAAATAGATTTCCATGAACAAGAACAATACATGAACATAGTGTAGCTTCCATAACATTTAGTCTTTGAAAACTCACACTATAGTCATGTAAAGTTACATGACATGAGAAGAAGAAAATATGGAGAAAAGTTTACCTAAAGAAGGTTTTTGAAGTGTTATGTGGTTTTGGTTTTGTATAGGTAGAAAGTGGTTTGAGATTATTTTGAGAGAGTTTTGGGAGGATATTTGGAGAGAGTTTTGAGAGGAGAATTTGAGAGAGTTTTTGTAGAAAAATTTGTGAGTAGTAATTGTGTGAAAGAAGTGAAAGAGGAGTGGGTATTTATAGGAAAATGTGGAGTGATTTTTGAGTGATTTAAATAAAAGAAAAATAAAACAAAATGAGGGAGATATAGAGGGAGGGGGCGTCGACCATGTGAGAATGAGAGAGGGAGAGATTTATTTTTTTGTATTTTTGTTAAATAAATGTAATATTAAGTAAGGTAGATGTGAAATAAAGTTATGGGAAAGGTAAAAAGTAAAGGTTATAGGTTATGGTGTTTGTAAGAGTAGATGTAAGAAAAAGTTGAGATAAAAGAATAGTGTAGAATAGTAACGAATAATGTAATGTAAAGAAGACATGACAATTTAAGTACCGGTAGTAAGAAAATACGCGTATAATTACGATATCTGTTATTTTTACTTATCGAAAAATTATAAAACTGATATTTTTGAAATCCTTATATTTTTACGAGTCTAACGGTATATTTGGAATATTTTTACTATTCCGAGCCCTAGGACACGTTTTTCAAGAATTGTGTCTGATCGGGTTCAAAACGATTCGCGGTTTTACTCATATGATCTTTTTAAGCTTCCTTAGGTAATTATGCACTATTCTACATTCCAAAATCTTACTTACTTTCTTCGAGTTGCTTATTCGGGATTGCCAGATTTTAGCTATTACATCTAACTAGGGTTTTGTTAACTTTAAGGTTTCGGTTATCTTCCAAATTAGGGTTTTAAGCTAAACCGATTCCAGAAATTTGGGGTTTTATAACCTACCCCCCTTAAAGAAAGTTTTTTCCTCAAAACTTGGAAATTCATATCTGCAGCTTCAAACAAACTTGGGTGCTTAGGTCACATCTCATCCAAAGTTTCTTATGTTGCTTCCTCATGGAAAAGATTTCTCTACTTGATTTCCTTATTTCCCAACTTTTGAACTTTTTGGCTAGAGATTTGTACTAGGTATTCCTTATAGGGGAGATCTTCCTTTAAGAGTACTGACTCCAACTCCAAAACTAGTTCCTGGTCAATCATCGTATATAGAGATTTGAAATATTCCATATATTTCCAGTAGGTTTGGTGATAAGCTTAGATGATAAGCTAAAACTTCCAATTTGTTTTAGTATGTCAAAAAGATTCAATGTGCTGTAAGCTCAAAATTTCCTTGGGAGCGCACACGATGTATGTTCTTTATTCTTAAGTATACTTGATTTCTTTGTCAAAATTTCCAAGGTCCTCATTTCTGATCAGTTCTTATTTCTTTTATCTTGTGCCTTCTTTTTCCTTTGGGATTCATGATATATGCTCTTAATGTCTCTCCAAAGTTTGATTTGTTTGCTTTGATTTTCTGTTAGCCTGAAGGCGGCACACGGTATCAAAGCTTAGCCTTGTCTTCAAAATCTCTTGTAGATTAGTTCAATACTTGAGTACATTTCTTATGTCTCGATGTGATTCCAAATGGTATCTAATGCTATCATACTACTTTTTTTTCATAAGGCTTTGCCAGCTCGTCCAATCTTTAGTCAATTAGACATCATCGTTTCAGGTTGGTACTATTGGTAATCAAAAATCCATGGGGATTTTTACTCTAATATTAGCAAAGATTTTGTTAATCCTTTCATCTCTTGGTACTCTTATTCCTTTGTTGACACTTTTTACGTAATCAGCTAAGTTTTCGTTTCATCCTTTCCATTAATAGTGCTCTTTGAAATTCTAGATATAAATTGGTTCCTTTGGGATGTATCACACATTCCGAGTTCCACTTATAATTTCCCTTCTTATCTCCTTATTCTTAGGCACACTAAAACATCTTTTAATTTTCTTGATATTATCATTGTTGTACATCTTTCTCCTTATATTTTCCTCTTTATCCTTTGTATCTTCTCGTCTTCGCGTTAAACTTCTTTAATCCTTCTTGCCAAGGTTGGTTCCAATACCATATTGGCTAACTCCTCCTTTATTCCTTGTCCCATGATCTTGATTTCCAAATTCCTTTTTATTAACTCCTTGTGTTATGTGAGCAAAATAGACACTTGAAGTTACAATCCTTGATTAATTCTAGCTTATTCTCTTTTTCCTTCATGTTCTCTTGTTTAAAAAAGACTAAATTATCGTCCATTTATCCAACAGAGATTTATATACCTAGATTGGGTTGGATTAATCCAAAAGATATCCTAGAAACTTGTGGTGCTCATAATGAGTTCGAAAAGCATTCTTCCGAATCATCATTTGATTTGATCCTTAATTAGTAGTACTTTGATCTTAAATCATAAGAAACGTTTTTGCTCCGTATCGTTGGTCGAAAGATCGTCAACTATAGAAGATGGGTATTCATTCTTGATTGTGACTTTGTTCATCTCCTAACAATTAATGCGTTAACCTTTACAACTAAATCGGCATATTCCAGGGTGATAAACTTAATTGTATAAAACTTGATCCAAGGGTTGTTTCTCTAACTCTATTAAGACCATTTGATAAGATGCCTTAGCAATTTGTTCCTGTACTTGCTATTAGTCTAATCTCAAAATTGATCTTCGGATGAACTCCAGGCTATTCATCCGAAAACTTCTTGAAAACTTATTGATAATCGAAGATATCCTCCAAGATAGGTTTCTTTTTATCTTTTTGTATCATCAAGGTAGTTATCTTTTCCCTCTGGAACCTCCTCTATCATCTTGAAAGAATGTGACTCTTTTTTCGTTGTAGTAGTAGATTCTTTCCCAACGTTATCTTCCTTTCTTATGAATTCTACGCTCTTTTCACGATCATTACTTAGGATTTGATTGAAAGATAAACAAATTACACCAAAGATTCACTCCCTCTTTACTTAAATCCCATTAGTTTTGAAGCCACAAGTGGATATATGTTCTCATATCCTTATTAGATGATCCTTCAATGCTTCTTAGGTTTCAACATCCTTTGTCGTGGAGGTTTTACAACTTAAAGCTAAGAGTTGATGTTTGTTACTGATGGTCTAAACTTCTTATTTGGATTAGGTGTAATGAAAGAATGTGTTGCTCCAAAATCCAAAAGAGCAAAGATATACTGGTTTCCTATCTGTACACTTCCTACGCATCTAAAAGGGGAATTACTACTTCTATTTGCATATCTGTTTATTCATAAAACTTAAACTCTTGCATTGCTTGAAATAAAGGAATAACAAAGAGGGTTCAAGGCTTACCGTTTCCCAAGTCGCAGTTATAGCCTCTATTGCAATCCAAAGCTGCCAAGTCTCCATCTCCTTCACTTATTTCTTCACTTATCCATTGTCCCTCCATGTTGTAGATTCTGATTCTTGAAGTAGTGGACCCTGATATTCCTTCACTTCTACTTCCATTTCTTTTCTCTGTCCTTATAGGCATAACTCCTCCAAGACGCTTTGTCAAAATATTCCTCCCTTGGGGACAGTCGTTGGCGAAATGCCCATCTTGCTTGTAGACATATCACTAATAGTTTCCTTTCTTTGGACATTTTGATATCTTATGGTCTGCATCTCCACAAAAGAAACACTTTCCAAAACAACTGAGGGCACTTCTTTGGATAGTGTGCTCCGTTGCACTTCCAGCACTTGACGTTCTTTGGTACGAACCTCCCACTATTATCAGTGTTCCTATAGTTGTTGGAGAACTTGAATCTCTTTTGTGGGGGTATGGAACTGGATCCATCATAAAACTTCTCCTAAAAAATCGGGGCTTTTCTTCTTCTATTCTTTCTCTCCTTTTCCTTGCTCCTTCTACAATCCGAGCTCTTTCCACCAATTTTCGATAACTTCTTATGTCAAATTCTTCCAACCTCATTCTTAGGTCTTCGTCCAATCCTCCAATGAAGACTTGTCTTTTCAATTCCTCGTTGTACTTGTAGGAGTCGGGGGCATACTGCAGCAACCTATTGAACTCGGTCTTGTATTGCTCGATAGTTCTTCCCTTCTGAGCAATTTGCAAGAAGTCTGCACTATACCTTACCCGTAGACTTCCTGTGAAATAATTTTCCAAGAACTCGTGCTTGAACATTTCCTAAGTGATTGGGGTCATTAGCTCTCTTTTCTTTGATTCCCACCATATCCTAGCATTCCAACGAAGCATGAATGTTCCATACTTGATTTGTAGGTAGTGCGGAACCTCATATGCATCGAAAGACATTTCGATTTGAGTAAGCCAATCTTTAGCCTCGTCGGGCTTATCGTAAGCTCCTTCAAAACAACGATTACTTTAGATAAAATCAGGCAACGTACTCTTATAAGGCTTTAGCGGTAGCGGTGGAGGTAAAGGTGCACTTTGGCAGTGCATGCTCCTTTGTACAGATGCTTCGGTTGGCATTTATTGTTGTGGTGGCGTTGGTACAGGTGCCAGTGCTAGTGTGGTTTCGGGTACAGGTACAGGCGTAGGCATGTTTTGCCTAATTGCTTCTAACACGTGGGTCAGATGTCCTAGTGTGGCGTGCAAGTCCATTTGAGGTGGAGCGGCTCCTTGAGTGGCAGATTGCTCGGCTTCAACATCTGGTTGGTTGGAGGCACTTTACTCTTCCCTACGTCGTCTTCTATCTAGCCTGTTTTAAACTTTCCTAAGTTAGGTTTTATTGTTTTAATAACTTAATTAAATTTTTGCTAGAAATTTACAGATATAACGGAAATAAACAGTTACTGAAATAGAATTCAATTCAAGGTAAATTCTAAAATCATTTATAAAACATAGGTTCATTAAAATAGACGGGTGCAGGACCCTTTCATGGAAATTGAAATAAACAACAAGATACATTACAACCATCATAAAGGAAATAATAAAGCATCATTTTGAAAACTAGAAAGATATATTAAGATTGCTGATCTCAGTCTTTGATCACAAAATTTAAGCTGGACTGCGAGGGATATGCTCAACTTCTTCTTTCCTTCCTTCATTCTTTGGGCGCATCTCCAGGATTACTGCTGGATGACCTCGGGTTCCTCTTCTTCATAAGTTGCTCAAAGTATTTCTTCCTCTTTTTGACTGCCTCCCTTGACCTTTCATGTATATTGGTCAGCTCTGCTTCAGTCAACTCTGGCACAATGTCATGAATGGTTCTCCAAGTAACAGCCCCTTCTGTTTCCATGCTAGCATTCTCATTGGATGGAGCATTATCCATGTCCATGGTTAAGTCTGCTCCTTATCTCCTTCGAGCCTGTTGTTCCTCCAAATAGCTAATGATTCTGGCCTCTTCGCTATTCTAGGGCTCGTCGACTCCAACAATGGTCTAGTCTCCTTCTTCTTGTTCTGGTCCTCCTTCATTGTCTTCATCCAGATCTTCCTTGGAATCTTCACTTTCTCCTTCCATCGATTCCTCTCTTATCACCGTCCTATCCCTACATAAACGTAGGGCCTCGTTCCTTCTCAGCTGGATTCTGGTGAAGGCAGGTGGCTCAGTGGACACTTAGGTTGGTGGTCGTAGAACTTCTTAGTAAACTCCATGCCAGTGGAAAACGTTGTTGAGGTCAACTTTCATCCATTCGAGATGGTCCATCAAGTTGTCATGGGCGTAAACATACATTGGTCCAATTCGTGTCCAAGTTTGGAAATCTGGTGAAGTTCGACCTCCATCTTCTCTAAAGATGAACGTTGCTTCCTTCAGCATCGGTCAGTCTTCCGCAATGGCAACGATTCGTTCCACAGCATATATCATCTCTAGCTCGACCATTTTCTTTCCTATAGGGCAGTTGTGGATAGTCTGTACCACTCCTTTCCATTTGGTTTGCATCATCCTCTTTTCCAGATCAGGAACATTTCTCGGACGGTCTTACGTTGTCCTGCTAAAGCAAATTCTTCGCATAACACCCTAAGTCTCATTCGGTAATTTTCCAGGTTTTCAAAGGGTCCTTTTCAGAAATTCTTAGCCTGCAGACGGGCTTCATCTATGGTAATCTATGCAAAAGAGAGAGAATTCAGAAAGCTTATTCTACCCATTCCACCTTATCTAAGTCTTTCTTATTCTATTCTAGTTTATTTCTTCTTAGGTTTAATTCTATAATCATGATTCCTAGGTTCTTAACCATGCTTTGATACTAACTTAAACTATCACACCCCAAGGGGTACCCTAAACGTAACAGTCCACCACACTTAATATTAAAACTTAAGTATGACAACCTTAGCCATTCCCAAAAGTTTTGATATTAAGTGTAAAGCGTGCTCTCACAAATTTAGAGGACCATATATGGAATTATGAAGCTTAAGAAGATATAATAACAGATTAAGAAAATAGGATTCATAACATTCATTGATTCGTAACAATGATCTTACAAAGCTTAGGGACATTTCCCTTATTCACAAATCTATTACAAGAGTATTTCTACAGCTTATCCAATGCTAGCTTTATTTTGAAATTCCTTAACTTAAAGAGAAATAATTGGCTGCAGGGTCCACGTGGCCTCAACTGTAAACCTCTAAATTTTTTGGAATCGGTTTAGCCTAAAACCCTAAACCGGAAGCCAACCGGAGCTCTAAAGGTCAACAAAACCCTAGTTAGACGTAATAGCTCAAAGTCCCGTAATCCTGAATAAGCAACTCAATGAGAATAAGTAGAAGTTTAGAATAGAGAATAGTGCGTAATTATCTAAGGAAACGTAAAAAGATCAGATTAGTAAAACCGCAAATCGTTTCGAACCCGATCGGACACTGTTCTTGAAAAATGAGTCTCGGTGCTCGGAATAGTATAAATATTCCGAGTATACCGTTAGATTTGTAAAAATATATGGTTTTCAAAATTATACATTTTGTAATTTTTCGATAAGTAAAAATAACAGATATCGCATTTATACATGTATTTTCTTACTACCGGTACTTTATTAGTCATATTTACTTTACATTACACTATTCATTACTATTCTACACTATTCTTTTATCTCTACTTTTTCTTATACCTACTATTACACACACCATCACCTATAACCTTTACTTTTTACCTTTCCCATAACTTTATTTCACATCTACCTTACTTATTACTTTATTTAATCCACAAAATACAAAAAAATAAAATCACTTCCTCTCTCATCTCCCTATGGCCGGCATCCCCTCCCCCATATGCCCTCTCAATTTGTTTTATTTTTCTTTTATTTTAATCATACAAAAAATCACCCTACATTTTCCTATAAATACCCCCCCTCCCTCCTCTTTCACTTCTTTCACACATTTACTACCCACAAATTCTATACAAAACTCTCTCAAATTCTCCTCTCAAAACTCTCTCCAAATATCTTCTCAAAACTCTCTCAAAATAATTCCAAAACAACTTCTACCTACAACAAAAACCCATAACCACATAACACTACCAAAGTCTTCTTTAGGTAACCATCTCCTATTATTTCTTTCTTCTCATGTCATGTAACTTTACATGACCATAGTGTGAGTTTCCAAAGACTAAATGTTATGGAAGCTACATTATGTTCATGTATTGTTCTTGTTCATGAAAATCTATTTATGTTTATGTTATTATTTTGTTCATATTATTGTTACTATATCTAAGTATTATTATCTATATATATATACATATTCTTTAGAGCATATAAGCTCACTTGCAATTTATTTATTTTATGCAATTTATTTATTTATTTATTCCATTGCAATTTATTTATTCCTTGTTATTTTAAGACTAGTCTCTAGTCTTAGACTTGTCCTCATCAAGTCAAAACAAATTTTTTTTCTTTCATTTATTTTTATTTTGGGATAGTCTACTTCTTAGTCCCGGGAGCTTTGAAAAAGCTAAAACTCCCAATACTTGACTTTATTATTTATGTTATTTTGCTGCTATTATTTTCTCATAATTCATGTTCAATTAAATTGTTGACCAAAGTTTCAAGTTCTAAAAAATAATTGACAAAAGGAGATTTTATCACTTAGAAATAAGTTTATGTGAAGTATAAAATCTATGTTTTAACAAAAATAAAATCATTTCTTTTCAGGTTACAAAAGGAACTCACTAAAATTTTAGAAACTACTTTGTCATTAAAAGCTTCTTAAAACCTTTAAATATTCCACTTTGTTTTTCAAAGAAAATAATTGTTGGTACAAAAATGATTTTTATGAAAAAGATAGCATAATGAAAGGATAAGGAATTTTCAAATAAAGGTCTTTACAAACAAATAGACAAAGAAATTTGTAAAGGGAAAATAAATAGGAAAAATAGTATAATACATAAAAACTTAGAAAGAAGAAAATTTATTTTCAAAAAGTTACTTGGAAATATATATAAGCCAACATAAAACATCTTTGGAAAACAAAGGAAACAAAATATTCATTTCAAGAGATTTACAAAAATGAATTCTTGTAAACTATATGTTTCTAAAACTCCAAAACCGACATGATTTTACTTGAGCAACATAATTTAAACAACAAACACTTGAGCATGAATAAATATGAGATAAGTAACCATCAAAAGATAATTTTTCAACTATATAGATAACTAAGTATTTATCAAACAAATTTTGATTGATTGAACCAAAGTTGTTTTTGAGTTGGAAAATTCGTGGTGAATTTTATCGCCACTGTTTCGGGGCCTAAATGGTTTAGTTTGATAAAAATAGTTTTAGAAACGAATAGATCTTTTCGAGTAGGTAGAAATCGGTATATTATATGTACGATTTCGAGTTAAAATGACCAAGTTATGACCATTTTAAGTTGGAACTTTCCTTTATACGAACTTTAACGTTCTTTTGACATTGTTTTGTCAAAATTCAAGAAAATCATCAAGAAATACTCATTGTGGGTATTTTCTTTGGCTAGGTGACTTCGAGGAAGGATACCTATATCCCGAAGATTATTCGATTGAGTGGAGTGTGTGAATGACTCATCCGTATAAGAAGAATAGTCGATATGGCATCGTGAGTTTATTTCCCTTAAGTGCTATACTTGTTGTGCTTGTGATTTAGTTGCATTAGAGCTAAGAAAAGACAAATAGATATGTATGTAAAATAATTCTTTGAAAGTATCTTAAGAATAGCAAGGCAAGAATTGATTTAAATGATTGATTTAGTATAACACTTGCTTTGTGTGAAATTCTTTGATCGCCTTAAATTTGATAATAATAATATTATGATATCATAAATAAATGGATTCATGCATACCATGAAGTGAGTCACATTGCATTTGGGTTATTATCCTTGGGTGAGAAGGATAGTAGGCTTATGTCTAAAGCAACACTTGGCGGCGTTATGGAAAAGGAAATGCTTGGCGGAAGATCCGAAAGCAAGGCTCAATTCAAGTAGACTTCATATGCTTGGCGATATTGATCGAAAGCATAAAAATTTTTACTAAAACTACTTGTTTTGAGGTTATGTATCACCAAACCCCGAATGGAGGGTGCAAATCCATTCAACATATTGTTCCCGGAAAACTATATGTCTTTTTGCCCACGTGTATGTTGCATTCCAGTTGTTTGATTAAATAACTTGTTTGAAATTTTGTTACAAGAAGTTATTTATGGAAATAACTAAGCCTGTTAGCTTATACTCCCATAGATATCTTTTGCAGTTTTCCTATTTATGGTTAAGGCCACGAGGACCCTGCAGTTAGGTAATTTCTTTATGGATTAGGAAGATTCTAGATGAAGTTTGGTGTTGAATAAGATGTAAAATATTCTTGTAATAGACTAGTGAAAAAGGGAAATGTCCTTAAGATTGTAAAATCGTTGTTATAAGTAAATAAATATTATGAATCCTCTTTTTGTAATATGTTATTGTATCTTCTTAAGCTTCATAATTCCATGTATGGTCCTCTAAATTTGTGAGAGCACGCCTTACACTTAATATCAAAGCTTATGGGAGTGGCTAAGGTTGTCACTCTTAAGCTTTAATATTGAGTGTGGCGGATTGTCATGTTTAGGGTACCATTTGGGACGTGTCAGCTTAAGTTGGTATCAGAGTATGGTTAAGAACCTAGGAATCATAAGTATAGAATTGGACTTAAGAAAAATTGAATTAAGAATAGAAATAAGAAAGACTTAGATGAGATAAAATGGGTAGAATAAGCTTTCTAATCTCTCTCTGTTTTAGATAGATCACCATAGAAGAGGCCCGTCTTCAAGCTAAGAACTTCCGAAAAGGACCTTTTGAAAACCCAGAAGACTATCGATTGAGACTTAGAGTATTATGTGAGGAGTTTGCCTTAGCAGGACAACCTAAGATTGTCCAAGAAATGTTCCTAATTTGGAAAAGAGGAATGATGCAAACGGAGTGGAAACAAGTGGTACAGACCATCCACAATTGTGACATAGGAAAAAGAATGACGGAGTTAGAAATGATATACGCTGTGGAATGTATGGCTGCTGTCACGCCCCGAGGGGTACCCTAAACGTGGCAGTCCGCCGTACACAATACTAAAGCCTAGGAATGACTACCTTAGTCACGCAAAGGCTTCCATATCATGTACAAGGCGTACATCACAACTAAGGGAACGCATCGGAGTAGCGCAATTTATATCGATAATAAATAAGTAACAAGGCAAAGAGAATATAGAACATAAACATATCACATTTCAATTCTTAAGGGCATATTCTTCTATTATCTTTAAATAAATGTACTCACTAATCATAAGGTTAGCACATATAAAGAACCTTACAACTTTCTTCATCGTATGATTCCATATCCTTAATCGTCCGTCCATGACTTCCTTAATGTCATGATCCTCAAATTTAATCCACGAATATACCTGTTTCAATCAAATCTATAGGGGTATAAGCTACAACTAGCTTAGTGAGATATTCCTTTTCATTCGCACCATTTTCAAACAAGTTCATTTATTTAATCACACATATGCTATGCATACAATGAACCAATCACATGATTACGAATATATATAGTCGTCCGGAAACCATATATAGAACGGATTTACCCCTCCGTATCAAAGGTTAGGGAATCGGGGTTGAAGGTCCTCGACCTTCTACTGCTAGTCCCCAGGTCCTCACCCACAGCGTTCGGTTGGCTCGGCTCCGAACCTAGAGTCGCTTTCCCCGAGCGATTTGGATTCTCCAGGAAGGAACATGGCCCGTGGCACCGCACGATCACAGCCAATCCAACTCTACGCGTAGGAGTAGCAGCCTTCTGAAATAGATGTGACTCGATGGATGCTATGCGTGAACGTTTTATTGTTCTTAGGTCAAACCTTATTAAGGTTTATTAGGGGCGATCAATCAATTTAGCAACAATAAACAATCATACAAGTAAGTAAACAAAATTATTTAAACAAGCAGATCGAAGTTGCGATATTCTTAATTCTCATTCACGCATAAACATAGAATCATATATATATAATCCCGAAATCCCCAAATATATTTTTTATCTTTTCTTAGTATACTAATGCTACTACATTACAAGCACAAGCAAGGTAACGAAATTAGAAGGAATAACTCACTCGTCCATTTCGCTATCTTCTTAGTCGTAGAAATCCTCGGGTAGGGTATCCGTATCCTTGTCACCTAGACAAAAGAAATACCCGGGATAAGTCTTTCATGAATTTCTATCTTGGAGATTCTAAACTTTACTTAAAATCGCGGTAAAATCGTATAAGAAGAAATTCCAACTTAAAATGGCCATAACTTGCTCATTTTAACTCGGAATTTCGCATATGATATACCGTTTTCTACCTATTCGAAAAGTTCTATCCATTTCTAAACTTATCTTGGTCATAAAAGGTCATTTGGGTTCCGAAAACGTCAGGTACAGATTTAAAACGAATTTTCTAAACTTTTGCAAAAATCCATTTTCTAACTCAACTCCATTTTAAAGAAAATCCTTTTGTAACAATATAAATATATATATTTGATAAACACTTTTTGAATACATAGGTATGCTCACTTTATATGCAAAAATCCTAATGGTAGTGTCTCAACAATTTATTTCATAAAACAATTCATTTTGAGCTTAAAACTTAACTTTGATAATTTCTTTTCAAGTATTTAGAAGAAACTTTATTTTTTATTACAAATGAATATATTCTTGTTTTATTTCCTTCATTCCTTAAAACAAGCACATTTTCCTTTAACCCTAGTTTTCATAAATTTCATTTCTAGTGATAAAAGGTTAATTTATCAAAACTATTTAAGTTGTCGAAAACCTTTTCATAATTTCTTTATTTAAGATGATCTTAGAAAATGAGTTTGTTTTCTTATATCTATTTCTAAAATATAAGTTTTTGCTTTCTAAAACTTGTTATTTCTTTGAAAAGAATCATCTTTATTGATAAAATCCATTATTGCTAACCTTACTTTATTTATATTCTTTTGAAAACAAGTTCTTTCTTTTTAAAAATCATTACTTTTCCTAAGTGGGTTCCTTATGAGTTGATTTTTATATTAACTTTGAAAAGTAGTTTGTTTTCTTAGTTGTATTTCGAAGTTTAAAAGAGTTTAAATCTTGAGCTTTTTGTAAAGACTTTTAATATTAATAAATTATATTACTAAAAGCTTAGGTTAACATAATATATAAAGAGAATATTTATTTCTTATGATTCCTTGAAAATCCATCTTTGTTATTCATGAAAACATTGAGAAAACTCCATTTCTATGTTGTTGATAATAACTTCATGTTTTTGTGGTAAATCATAATTGGAAACTTAGCTTTGAGTTCATTTAGTAAAACAAGATTCTATTTTTAGACTAGTTGAGACATTAACATTATGCAAATGCAAGTATCATGAGCATATAAAATAATAAGAACATAAGAAAATACTAAAAATAATTAATGAGCAAGAAAATAAAATATCAAGCATTGGGAACCTTAGCTTCATCAAGGAATCCCGATCAAGTATTGGAGCCTTAGCTTTATCAAGGCATCCCGGGACTAAGAATGGACTAGTCCCGAAAGATTAAAGAAAATATAATAAAAGTTGTTTTGACTTGATATGGACAAGTCTAAGACTAGAAAGACTAGTCAAATAAATAAATTGCATAACTTGAATGTAAATAAATAACAAATGAGCTTATATGCTCTAAATAAATATATACATAATATACATATATAGTATAGATTAGAAGCAAATAATAACAATAATAATAACAACATAATAAAATAGGAAGCTTATGTACAAGAACAAAACATGAACATGTTGTTGCTTTTACTACTCATATGAGTTTCAAAACAACACCATAGTCATGTTAAGTTACATGACATGGATGAATAATAGATGGAAGAAATATTACCTAAGTATGTAAGAGATATGGAGATGGTAAATGAAATGGGTATTATGTGAGTAGTGATATGTGGTAGATGGTTTATGTATGACATGATTTTTGTGAGGAATTTTTGAGAGAGTTTTGGTAGAGAGAATTCTTGAGAGAGAATTTGTGGAGAGATTTTGAGAGAGTTTTGGTAGTGAATGAATTGTGTGAAAGAGTGGAAGAGGAAGGGGGTATTTATAGAATTTTTGGAGAGATTTTTGGATGTAATAAAATAAATTGTAAAAGAAAATAATTAGATGCATGGGGGGGAAATGGCGCCGGTTTTGCTTTAGGGGGGGAAATTGATTTATTTTATTTGTTTTGTGTAATAAAGAAGTAATGTGTAAAGTTTGATGTGATTAAAGGTGTATTGGAAATGAAAAAAGTAAGAAAATAGATATGTAGGTGTAAGAAATAGGTGTAAGAAAAAGTAGAGATAGTGAATAGTAATGAATAGTAGAAAAGTACTATGAATAGTAGACTAGACAATTAAAGTACCGGTAGTAATAAAAATACGCGTAATAATGCGATATCTGTAATTTTTAGCTACCGAAAAATTCAAAACTGATATTTTTGGAATCCTTGTATTTTTACGAGTCTATTGGTATAAACGGAATATTTTTAATATTCCGAGCTCCGGGACACGCTTTTCGAGAACGATCCCGTTTGGGTCCGAAGGTCACTCGAAATTCGCGAATCTGATATTTTTATGTTACCCTATATTATTACGAACTATTCTAGGTCATTAACTTAATTTCGTTTTCTAGGGTTTGAAACGGGGATTGCCGGATCTTAAACACTAGGGTTCGTTATAGGCTTGTTGACTTTTAGGGTTCCGTTTTGATTTCGATTCTCGAGATATTCGTAAGATCGTATAATTTTGAGTCTTGATCGTTTTAGAATTTTAGCTCGAAATTTATTTATTTTATTTATTTGTGATTATTTAATAGTTTTTAGTTCTCGGAATCGTTTAACCGAGTCTAGGTTTATGAGTTGACTCGATTTGACTTTTGTGGAAAATTTGGATTTTGTGATTCTAAAATTTTACTGAAGGAATTAGGATTTTATTATCTCGTTGTTAAGCGGTATTTGGATCTATTGTTTCGATTTGCGTTTTAGGAATTGGGTAGATTATTTAATCGACGTACGGACGTTGATTATATCGGTAATTGGACTTTATATTTTATTTCAGGGGTTCTCATTTTCTCAAGATTGAGAGAACTCGTTAAATTTTTAACTTGGTTCAACTTTTAGGGTTTCGTTTCCGGTATTTGACTTGGTCTAGAATTGAGTTTTAATCTCAAGTTGATTTTTCGGGTCTTTGATATTTATACTTCTAAAATTATTTTTAAGGATTATGAAAATTTTTGGGGGTTTACAGCTGCCATCGCTGAAGATGGACTTATGTTGAAGGAACCAACATTCATCCTTAGAGTAGATGGAGGTCGCACTTCACCTGACTTCTGAACCTGGATAAGAATCGGACCCGTGTACGTTTTCTCACATAACAACCTGAAGGATCATCTCGAATGGATGAAGGCTGGCATCAACGATATCTTCCACTGGCATGGAGTATATTAGGAAGTGCTACGACCACCAACCCAAGTGCCCACCAAGCCGCCTGCCTTTACGGGAATCCAACTAAGGAGAAACAAGACCCTACGTCTATGAGAGGATGGATTGGTGATAAGAGATGAACCAATGCAGGAAGCAAGTGAAAGTTCGAAGGACGAATCCAATGAGAATCCAGAAGAGAATCAAGAAGAAAGACCATAACAAGAGACCACTGTTGGAGAAGGGGAACCCCGTAATAGCACTGAAGAAAGAATCATCCGCTATTTAGAAGGGCGACAAACTTGAAGAGGGCAAGGAGCAGACTCGGCCATGAACTCGGACAGTGCTCCACCTAATGAGAACAATAGCGTGGAGACAGATGGAGCTGTTACTTGGAAAACTATCCATGACATAGTGCCAGAGTTGACTGGGGAAGAACTGACCGACATATATGAAAGATCAAGGGAGGCATCCCGGAAAAGGAGGAAATATTTTAAGCAATTCATGAGAGATTGGAACCCAAGATCATTGAGTAGTAATCCTGGAGATGCGTCCGAAGAATGAAGAAAGGAAGGAAGAAGATTGAGCATATCCCTAGAAGTCCAGCTTAAATTTTGTAACCATAGACTAGATCCACGATCTCAGTCTATCTTTTAGTTTTCGAAACAATGTTTTGTTGCTTTCTATGTAATTTCCCTTTTTTGATTTCCTTTGAATATTTTTGGTTTCATGTATGAACTTTATTTCAAAATTAACGATGCTATGCTTTAAGTTTGATCTCAGAAACTGAGTTGATTTGAATTTTTTTTTCATCTTTTATGAATATTAAAGTTTCCGTTACATCCACCAGTTTCCGACAAAAATTTAATTAAGTTATCAAAATTTATAAAACCTAACTTAGGAAAGTTTTAAACAACCGAAATTAAGTAGACGAAGAGAAGAGCAAAGTGCCTCTAACCAACTGGATGTGGAAGCAGAGCAACCTGCCGCTCTAGGAGTCGCTGCACCTCAGATGGACTTACATGCTACGCTAGGACATCTGACCCACGTGTTAGAAGCAATTAGGAAAAACATGCCGGCACAAGCACCCGTACCTGAAACGGCATCAGCAACAGCACCGGCACCTGTACCAACACTATCACAACAATAAGTATCAACTGAGGCATCTATACAAAGGAACATGCACTCCCAAAATACGCCTTTACCTCCACCCCCATTGCTAAGGCCATATAAGAGTGTGTTGCCTGATTTCATCAAAAGCAACCGCTACTTTGAGGGAGCTTATGATAAGCCGAAAGAGGCCAAAGATTGGCTGGCCCAAATTGAGATGTCTATTGATGCATATGAGGTTCGCATCACCTACGAATCAAGTATGGAAACATTCATGCTTCGTCTAAATGCCAGAATATGGTGGGAATCAAAGAAAAGGGAATTGATAGCTCCAATCACTTGGGAAATGTTCAGACAAGAGTTCTTGGAAAATTATTTCCCCGGAAGCCTACGAGTAAAATATAGTGCAGACTTCTTACAAATTGCTCAGAAGGGAAGAACTATCGAGCAATACGATACCGAGTTTAGTAGATTGTTGCAGTATGCCCCTGACTCCTACAAGTACAACGAGGAATTGAAAAGACAAGTCTTTATAGGAGGATTGGATGAAGACCGGAGAATGAGGTTGGAAGAATTCGATATAAGGAGTTACCGAGAATTGGTGGAGATAGCTCAGATTGTAGAAGGAGCAAGAAAAAGAAGAGAAAGGAAAGAAGAAGAGGAAACCCTAACTGTTAAGAAGAAGTTTTATGTTGAATCTAGTTTCATACCTCCACAAAAGAAATTCAAGATCTCTAACAACTATAAAAACAATGATGACAGTGAGAGGATCACACCAAAACATGTCCAGTGTTGGAAGTGCAGTGGAGCACATTACCCTAAGAAGTGCCCTCAGTTATTTGGAAATTGTTTCTTCTATGGAAATGCAGGCCATAAGATATCAAAATGTCCAAACAAAGGAATTAATACTTGTCATGTCTGCAAATAGAAAGGGCATTTCGCCAACAACTATCCACAAGGGAAGAATATTCTGACAAGATCTTCAGGAGGAGTTGTGCCTATAAGGATTGGGAAAGGAAATGGAAGTAGAAGTGAAAGCGGATCAGGATCCACTGCTTCAGGAATTCGAATCTATAAACTAGAGGGACAATGGATAAGTGAAGAAATAAATGAAGAAGATGGAGACTTGGCTGCCGTGGAGTACAAGAGAGACTATAGCTGTGACATGGGAACCGGTAAGCCTTGAACCCTCTTTGTTGTTATTCCTTGTATCAAGCAATAGTTTAAAGTTTAGTAGATGAATGGAGATACGAATTTAAGTAATAATCTCTCTGTCAGGTACGTAAAATACAGTTAGGAAAACGGAATGTTTTTGCTCTTTTAGATTTCGGAGCAACACATTCTTTTACACCTAGTCTAGATGAGAAGTAGAGACTACCAATAACAAACGTCAACCCTTAGTTTTAAAATTTGAAATCCCCATGAGGAGGAATGATGAAACCCAAGAAGTGTTGAAGGATCATCTAATAACGATGTAAGGACATGCAGTCGCTCGTGATGAAATTAAATCCTTGGTATAAGACGTTTACCTCTCGATAAAACTCTAATAAAAAGTCACAAGGAGAACATAGAACTCATAAAGCAACAAGAAGGGAAGATTATGTTAGTAAAAGAAAAGTCACGATTCTTTCAAGATAAATAGAGAAAAGTTTGGATGACCATCTGGATGACACAAAAAGAAAATAAAGGAGAACTGACCCTTGGAAATATTTACGGTTTTCGATAAAGTTCCGGATAAATAGGATGACATCCGAAGAGAAGGATCAGCTTTGAGAATAGACTATTGGCCCTTGAATAATCTTAATAGAATACAAAAGAAGTCAAAGGATCAACTACAAGAATTTTGAATTAAGGCTTTATGCAATCAAGTATACCCCCATGGAATATGCCAGTTCAACTTATAATAGGAGAAAAATAAAACCCTAAGTTTATACATTAATGAACAAGGTTAAAATCAAAGAGTGAATACCACTTCCAGGAATTGAAGATCTTTGGACCAACTATAAAGAACAAACTCAATTTCTCATGATTAAAGATCACAATACTACTAGCTAAGGATCAATTAAAGGATGATTCAAAGGAATGCCCCTTAAACTCATTATGGACACACCAAGTTTTTAGTAATGCTTTTGATTGTCCAACTCGAACCAAGAATATAAGTCACTATTGGATAAGTAAGTGCTTGACGAAAGTCGTAACCCAGTCAAAAAGGGGAAAAGGAGATAATCAGAGATTGTAATCTTGGGTATAAGAAGTTAATAAAAGGAATTGAGAAGCTGAGCATTAGGATTTCAAAACAAAGCCTAAAGAAGGAGACGACCGTTATGGTATTAAAACCAACCTTGGAGGAAAAGAATAAAAGAGCTTAACGCTAAGATGAGAAGATATGAAGGATAAAGAAGAAAATATAGAAAGAAAGATGTGCGGATCAACAATAATATAGAAGCTAAAGGATGAACTCAAGAACTAAGAACAAGGAAGTAAGTAAGGAAAAAGTCAGGATTACAATCCATAAACCTGGGATTAACGGCCCATTCGAGAAGAACTCGAATATACCAAAGTTTTAAAAGAACGTTAGTAATAAGATAAGAAGCAACCAAGTATCAACGAGAACGTAAGAACGCCAAAGGACAAAAGATCTATGAAACCTTTGCCAAACACCGAAATAAGAATGGAACCAGACTTCCCAAGAATTTGGATTACCCACAGTATTAACAGAAAGGTGAAAACGTTTATGGCATAGGTTGATCGATTAACCAAGTTGGATCATTTCTAAGTCTATCAATATAACATTCTTTATGTATAACATGGAAAAGTCTTATAAAGGAACTGGAGATGAAAGCAAGGAGTCCTAGTCAAGATCATGACGAATCAGGACATAAGGATGGTACATATATGAGGAACTAACAAGAAATTTTGGAGAAAAAGAGGCCTTTTGATGCTACATAACGAACAATCAGAGAGAACAATCCAATTTTTCGAGGAACAATAAAAAATGTCTCACAGATTTCCAAGAATGAGGAAGGCACAAGATAAACAAAGAAAGTAAGACTGGTTAGAAAATGAGGATCCTAGAAATTTTGAAACGGAGATCAAGATGTACATAAGAATAAGAAATGTTTATTGTATAATCCTTTGGAAAGTTGGAAGTTTAGCTTGTCATCTAAACCTATTGGGAACATGCGACATCTTCCAAATCCCCATATAATGATTGGTCAAGAGATCAGCTTCGAAGATAAAAAGGTGACACTCTGGAAGGAGGACTTCCCTATAAGGAAACCTATTACTGATAGTTGTCCAAAGTTCAAAAGATGGAAAATAAGGAAGTCGAAGTCTAAGGAGAAATCTTAAGGAACTATGGATGAAGTGTAAGCCAAGTATCCAAGTTCGTTTGGAAGCTGTAGTTATGAATTCCCAAGTTTTGAGGACAAAACTTTCTTTAAGGGGGGTAGGTTGTAAATCCCCAAATTTTTGGAATCGGTTTAGCCTAAAACTCTAAACCGGAAGTCAACTAGAGCTCTAAAGGTCAACAAAACCCTAGTTAGACGTAATAGCTCAAAGTCCGACAATCCCGAATAAGCAACTCAGTGAGAATAAGTAGAAGTTTAGAATATAGAATAGTGTGTAATTATCTAAGGAAACGTAAGAAGATCAAATTAGTAAAATTGAAAATCGTTTCGAACCCGATCGAACACGGTTCTTGAAAAATGTGTCACGAGGCTCGGAATAGTAAAAATATTCCAAATATACCGTTAGACTCGTAAAAATATATGGTTTTCAAAAATATCAATTTTGTAATAAGTAAAAATAATAGATATCGCATTATATGCGTATTTTCTTAACCGGTACTTTATGAGTCCATATCTACTTTACATTACACCATTCATTACAATTCTACACTATTCTTTTATCTCACTTTTTCTTATACCTACTCTTACACACACCATCACCTATAACATTTACTTTTTACCTTTCCCATAACTTTATTTCACATCTACCTTACTTATTACTTCATTTAATCCACAAAATACAAAAAATAAAATCACTCCCTCTCTCATCTCTCTATGGCCGGCGCCCCCTCCCCCATATGCCCTCTCAATTTGTTTTATTTTTCTTTTACTTTAATCATACAAAAATCACTCCACATTTTCCTATAAATACCCCCTCCTCTTTCACTTCTTTCACACATTTACTACCCACAAATTCTATACAAAAACTCTCTCAAATTCTCTTCTCAAAACTCTCTCCAAATATCTTCCCAAAACTCTCTCAAAATAATTCCAAAACAACCTCTACCTACAACAAAAACCCATAACCACATAACACTACCAAAGTATTCTTTAGGTAACCATCTCCTATTATTTCTTTCTTCTCATGTCATGTAACTTTACATGACCATAGTATGAGTTTCCAAAGACTAAATGTTATGGAAGCTACATTATGTTTATGTATTGTTCTTGTTCATGAAAATCTATTTATGTTTATGTTATTATTTTGTTCATATTATTGTTACTATATCTAAGTATTATTATCTATATATATATACATATTTCTTTAGAGCATATAAGCTCACTTGCAATTTATTTATTTATTCCATTGCAATTTATTTATTCCTTGTTATTTTAAGACTAGTCTCTAGTCTTAGACTTGTCCTCATCAAGTCAAAACAAATTTTTTTCTTTCATTTTATTTTTATTTTGGAACTAGTCTACTTCTTAGTCCCAAGAGCCTTGAAAAAGCTAAGACTCCCAATACTTGACTTTATTATTTATGTTATTTTGCTTGCTATTATTTTCTCATATTCATGTTCAATTAAATTGTTGACCAAAGTTTCAAGTTCTAAAAAATAATTGAAAAAAAGGAGATTTTATCACTTAGAAAAAAGTTTATATGAAGTATAAAATCTATGTTTTAACAAAAAAAAATCATTTCTTTTCAGGTTACAAAAGGAACTCACTAAAATTTTAGAAACTACTTTTGTCATTAAAAGCTTCTTAAAACCTTTAAATATTCCACTTTGTTTTTCAAAAGAAAATAATTGTTGGTACAAAAATGATTTTTATGAAAAAGATAGCATAATGAAAGGATGAGGAATTTTCAAATAAAGATCTTTACAAACAAATAGACAAAGAAATTTGTAAAGGGAAAATAAATAGGAAAAATAGTATAATACATAAAAACTTAGAAAGAAGAAAATTTATTTTTAAAAAGTTACTTGGAAATATATATAAGCCAACATAAAATATCTTTGGAAAACAAAGGAAACAAAATTTTCATTTTAAGAGATTTACAAAAATGAATTCTTCTAAACTATATTTTTTTAAAACTCCAAAACCGACATGATTTTACTTGAGCAACATAATTTAGACAATAAACACTTGAGCATGAATAAATATGAGCTAAATAACCATCAAAAGATAATTTTTCAACTATATAGATAACTAATTATTTATCAAACAAATTTTGATTGATTGAATCAAAGTTGTTTTTGAGTTGGAAAATTCGTGGTGAATTTTATAGCCACTGTTTCGGGGCCTAGATGGTTTAGTTTGATAAAAATAGTTTTAGAAACAAATAGATCTTTTCGAGTAGGTAGATATCGGTATATTATATGTGCGATTTCTAGTTAAAATGACCAAGTTATGGCCATTTTAATTTGGAACTTTCCTTTATGCGAACTTTAACGTTCTTTTGACATTGTTTTGTCAAAATTCAAGAAAATCAATAAGAAATACTCATTGTGGGTATTTTTTTTTGGCTAGGTGACTCCGAGAAGGATACCTATATCCTGAAGATTATTTCGATTGAGTGAAGTGTGTGAACAACTCATCCATATAAAAAGAATAGTCGACATGGCATCGTGAGTTTATTTACCTTAAATGCTATACTTGTTGTGCTTGTAATTTAGTTGCATTAGAGCTAGGGAAAGACAAATGGATATGTATGTAAAATAATTCTTCGAAAGAATCCTAAGAATAGCGAGGTAGGAATTGATTTAAATGATTGATTTAGTATAACACTTGCTTTGTGTGAAATTCGTTGATCGTCTTAAATTTGATAATAATAATATTATGATATCATAAATAAATGGATTCATGCATACCACGAAGTGAGTCACATTACATTTGGGTTATTATCCTTGGGTGAGAAGGATAGTAGGCTTATGTCGAAAGCAACACTTGGCGGAGTATTCGAAAGCGATTGCTTGGCGGCGTTATGGAAAAGGAAATTCTTGGCGGAAGATTCGAAAGCAAGACTCAATTCAAGTAGACTTCATATGCTTGGCGATATTGATCGAAAGCATAAAAATTTTTACTAAAACTACTTGTTTTGAGGTTATGTATCACCAAACCCCGAATGGAGGGTGCAAATCCATTCAACATATTGTTTCCGGAAAACTATATGTCTTTTTGCCCACGTGTATGTTGCATTCCAGTTGTTTGATTAAATAACTTGTTTGAAATTTTGTTACAAGAAGTTATTTATGGAAATAACTAAGCTGTTAGCTTATACTCCATAGATATCTTTTGCAGTTTTCCTATTTATGGTTAAGGCCACGAGGACCCTGCAGTTAGGTAATTTCTTTATGGATTAGGGAGATTCTAGATGAAGTTTAGTGTTGAATAAGATGTAAAATATTCTTGTAATAGACTAGTGAAAAAGGCAAATGTGCCTAAGATTGTAAAATCGTTGTTATAAGTAAATGAATATTATGAATCCTCTTTTCTTAATATGTTATTGTATCTTCTCAAGCTTCATAATTCCATGTATGGTCCTCTAAATTTGTGAGAGCACGCCTTACACTTAATATCAAAGCTTATGGGAGTGGCTAAGGTTGTCACTCTTAAGCTTTAATATTGAGTGTGGCGGACTGTCACGTTTAGGGTACCCTTTGGGGCATGACATGAACCACAAATATGTGAACTACAAAAGATATTTGTAAGCTAATAGGCTTAGTGAGAACTATTTCCGTAAATGACTTCTTATAATGAAACTCAAACAAGTTATTTAAGCAAACATATGAAATGCAACATACACGTGGGCAAACAATACATATAGTTTTTCGGGAACTATATGTTGAATGGATTTACTCCCTCCATTCGAGGTTTAGTGATACGTAACCTCAAAACAAGTAGTTTTAGTTAAAAAGATTTATGCTTTCGATCAATATCGCCAAGCATATGAAGTCCACTTGAATTGAGCCTTGCTTTCGGATCTTCCGCCAAGCATTTCCTTAATGTTGCCAAGCAATCGCTTTCGGTCATTCCGCCAAGTGTTGCTTTCGACCTGAGCTACAATCCTTCTCACCCAACGATAATAACCCAATGCAATATGACTTACTTCATGGTATGCATGAATCTATTTATTTATGATATCATAACATTATTATTACCAGATTTAAGGTGATCAAGGAATCTCATACAAATCAAGTGTTATACTAAAACAAATATTAAATCAATTCCGACCTCGATATTCTTAGGATTCTTTCAAGGAATAATCTTACATACATATTTATTTGTCTTTTCTTAATTCTAATACAACTAAATTACAAGCACAAACAAATAAAGCATTTTAAGGAAATAAACTCACGATGCCATGTTGATTATTCTTCTATACGGATGAGTTGCTCACACAATCTTCTTAATCGAAATAGTCTTCGGGGTATAGGTATTCTTCCTCGGAATCACCTAGCGAAAGAAAGTACCAAAAATGAGTATTTCTTGATGATATTCGAATTTTGACAAAACAATATCTTGAGAAAGTCAAAGTTCGTATAAAAGAGTTCCAATTTAAAATGACAATAACTTGGTCATTTTAACCCGGAATCACGCATATAATATACCGATTTCTACCTACTCGAAAAGATCTATCTATTTCTAAAAATATTTTTGTCAAACTAAATGATTTAGGTCCCAAAACAGTGGTGATCAAATTCACCACGGATTTTCTAACTCAAAAACAATTTTGTTTCAAACTTCAATTCATTCAAGACTTGATTGATAAATGCTTAGTTATCTATATAGTTGAAAAATCTTCTTTTTATAGCTACTTAGCTCATATTTATTCATGCTTAAGTATTTGTTGTCCATCCATGCTTTTTAAGTAAAACAATGGCAATTTGGAGTTTTAGAAATCTATTGCTTACAAGAAATTCATTTTGTAAATCTTTGAAATGGATACTTTGATTCTTTTATTTTCAAAGAATTACTTTATGTTTGATGTATTTATTTTTTCTAGATGACTTTTTGAAACGTAATTTTCTTCTTTTCTACATTCTCTACATTAGTGTTATTTTTCCTATTTATTTCCTATACAATTTTTCTTTGACCATTTGTTTGAAAAGATCATAGTTTGAAAATTCCCATTCCTTTCTTATGTTATGTTTTTCATAGAAATTATTTTTGTATCAAAAATCATTTCTTTTTGAAGAACAAAGTGGGATAACAAATGATTTAAAAGCTTTTCATAACAAAAGTAGTTTCTAAAATTGTAGTGAGTTCTTCTAATAACTTGAAAAGGAATGACTTTATTTTTGTTAAACCATAGATTTTATACTTCATATAAACTTATTCCTAAGTGATAAAATCTCCTTTTAGTCAATTATTTTTAGAACTTGAAAATTTGGACAACAATCTTAATGAACACGATTTATGAGAAATAATAGCAAACAAAAATAACATAAATAATAAATAAAGTCAAGTATTGGAGTCTTAGCTTCTTCAAGGCTCCCGCGACTAAGAAGTAGACTAGTCCCAAAAGAAAAATAAAATGATTGACTTGATGAGGACAAGTCTAAGACTAGAGACTAGTCTTAAAATAGCAAGAATTAAATAAATTGCAATGAAATAAATAAATTGCAAGTGAGCTTATATGCTCTAAAGAATATATATATATATATATATAGATACATAAAAATACTTAGATATAATAACAATAATATGAACAAAATAACAACATAAACATAAATGGATTTCCATGAATAAGAACAATACATGAACATAGTGTAGCTTCCATAATATTTAGTCTTTGAAAACTCACACCATGGTCATGTAAAGTTACATGACATGAGAAGAAGAAAATATGGAGAAAATTTTACCTAAAGAAGGTTTTTGAAGTGTTATGTGGTTTTGGTTTTGTGTAGGTAGAAAGTGGTTTGAGATTATTTTGAGAGAGTTTTGGGAGGATTTTTAGAGAGAGTTTTGAGAAGAGAATTTGAGAGAGTTTTTGTAGAGAAATTTGTGAGTAATAATTGTGTGAAAGAAGTGAAAGAGGAGGGGTATTTATAGGAAAATGTGGAGTAATTTTTGAGTGATTTAAATAAAAGAAAAATAAAACAAATGAGGAAGATATAGAGGGAGGGCGCCAGCCATGTGAGAATGAGGGATGGAGAGATTTATTTTTTGTATTTTTTTTTAAATAAATGTAATATTAAGTAAGGTAGATGTGAAAACAAAGTTATGGGAAAGATAAAAAGTAAATGTTATAGGTTAAAGTGTTTGTAAGAGTAGGCGTAAGAAAAAGTAGAGATAAAAAAATAGTGTAAAATAGTAATGAATAGTGTAATGTAAAGTAGATATGGCAATTTAAGTATCGGTATAAGAAAATACGCGTATAATTATGATATCTATTATTTTGCTTACCGAAAAATTATAAAACTGATATTTTTGAAATCCTTATATTTTTACGAGTCTAACGGTATATTCGGAATTTTTTTACTATTCCAAGGCTTGGGACAGGTTTTTCAAGAACTGTGTCTGATCGGCTTCAAAACGATTCGTGGTTTTACTAATCTGATCTTTTTAAGCTTCCTTAGGTAATTACGCACTATTCTACATTCCAAACTCTTACTTACTTTCTTTGAGTTGCTTATTCGGGATTGCCGGACTTAAGCTATTATACTTAACTAGGGTTTTGTTGACTTCAGGGTTTCGGTTGTTTTCCATATTAGAATTTTAAGCTAAATCGATTCCAAAAATTTGGGGGTTTACACATGAAGTTCATTTTTGGGTGAAAATAAATTTCACCAGATTCGTATAATTTTGATTTCCCAATATGAATAAAATGTCTCTGAATTCCAAGGATGTTAAAAAAAAACAATTACATGAAATTTGCTGAATGATATGTTAAAACAACAAAAACTAAGACCATCCTTCTTAAAAAATATAAAGCACATGTTCACATTTTATGATGGTTCCCAACTTGATGCTAGCCATAGTAACTCTTCGAGCTAAAACCCCATCCAAATTGTTAGAAGAGCCTTGTTAACTGTAGCTATGAACAATCACAACTCATTTCTCCATAAATGGATGCCACTCTGAAGATTTATATGTATCATCACTAAGACAACAACCCACTTATACTGATGGATTGCAAAAGGCTACCACGATATACATTTATATATTCAAGAATGGGCATCATGTTTTAAGAAGATTTCAATCAAAATACACACGGCTACTACAATGATGCATATTATTAACACTTTCATCGTAGCTCGGCTATCCATTACGTGTCTCAATAAATGTGCTTAATATCCCTTTCTAAAACCATCAAAGATTTTCATGACCTATTGCCTTTTCACCAATGTGGAGGCATAATTGGACAATCAAAATTTGCATATAAAAGCATTTCCTAAATAACATGGCTTTCTAAAATGATCAATTTGGCTAAATTTTTGCCACCTTTATATTGCAATTTCACCATTTATATTCAACAAACAAGCTCCATTCGGTACTAATGCTCATGGACAATATATATTTGCATATAAAATCGTGGTTTAGCGGCTTAATCATTTAACTTAAAATGTACTCATGTATACAATTTAAACAAATTAATAATAATATACATATATACAAAAAAAATGCAATTAAGAAATTACCAACCTTGTCCCGTATATGAATTACTAGTATATTCTTGAGCCTATTTATTTCTCGATCTTTGTACATTAACATTTCCATGTCATCTATGTATATTCAATAATCTACTAAGACTTGTAAAGCCCTCTATCCATTGTACTTAATGCATAAATGGAGAGAGTTATCTTCTTTCACGGTGTCCCGTAATTAATTGTAATAATGTTCACTACACCAAAAAGAGTCTAATGAAATGCTTTAGAGCAACTTAAAGATGTGTTGGTTATAATAGTCATATTGTAATGTAAATTTTTAACTTTATTAAAAGATTTCTCAAAGACAACAAATTTTGAGTAAAAAATCTATGAGTGATGCAATGATATATTTCATCCAACAATATGATGAAGAGTCTATTGCATTATAGATAATATATTAGGAAAATATGACAATTTATCATATAATTGTTGCAATTTATAAAAAAATTGCTAATTTACACATAATACTTTGTATTAACAATGTACAAAAAAAAATATGGCAATTTTTTTTTTTTTTTGTAAACAATGCATATTTCATTAATAAAAGTAATCATCTTTCAAGCGATAACAAAAAATTCAAGATGCCAATGACCTTGTAGCCTAGTAGCATCTGGTCCTAGTTCTCATCCTTGAGTTACCGAGTTTGATTCCTTGCATTAATACATTATAATGGCCTTATGTGGCCACATTGTAATAGCTTTTGTGGCCTACCAAAAAAAAAAAAAAAAAAAAGAAAATTCAAGAGCATCGGCAATGATTTATACAAATTGTCGTATTTTCCTAAAATATTATTTACAACATAATATACTTCTTGTCACATCGTTGTATAAAATTTATCATCGAAACACTTCTAAATTATTACTCAAAAGTGTTTTCTTTGAGAAATCTTTTTATCAAAATTAAAAATTTTGTAGCAATTAACAAAATCAAAAGAGATTAATAAATTACTAACCTTGTCCAATTTATGAGTTGTTGATATATGCTTGAGCCTATTTCTTTCCCGATCTTTGGATATTAACACTTCCTTGTCATCTCTATCTATAGAATAATCTATTAAGACATGTAAAGCCCTACATCCATCGTACTTAATGCATAAATAGAGAGGATTATCCTCGTTTGTGGTTTTGCTGTAAACAATAGTAGCAATATTCACTACACCAAAAAGAGTCTAAGGAAACACATTTTTGCAACTTAAGGATATGTTGTTATAGTGGTTTTACTATAATGCAATTTTTTAACTTTGTTAAAAAGGTTACTCGAAAACAACAAATTTGGAGTAATGATTTATAAGTGTTGTTATGATATATTTCATGCAACAACATAATGACATGCATATTGCATTAGAGATATGGCAATTCATCATATTATTGCTGGAATTTGATAAAACAACAACTAATATGTACAAAGTTTTATGTCTTAACAATGTGCAAAAAGCATGTACGATTTTTATTTTATTTTTTGTAAATAATGCATATTTCACTAATATAAGAAAAAAAAATTTTCAAGTGGATTTAATGATTTCTTGAGAATGATAATGATTTATATAAATTGCCACTTTTTCCTAAAAAACTATCTGTGGCATACTATACTTGTTGTCATATCATTGCATAAAATTTATCAGCAACACTTTTAAATTATTTCTCAATTATATTGTTTTTTATGAATCTTTTTAACTAAAATATTTTTTTAGTAATTAAAAAATAAAAAATGTGACCAATTTGATATATAAAATAAAAATATTATACATAACAAAACTAGGACATGAAGTTCATTTTCGGATGAAACTAAATTGGCCATATCCATACAATTTTAATTTCCCAAAATGAGTAAATTGTCTTTCAATTCTAAGGATGTTAAAAAAAAACAATTATAAAAAGAAAGGCTAACGTATTTATTGTATGCTATATTAAGACAACAAAAACAAGTAGCATTCATTCAAACAAATATAAAAGCATACTGATACATTTCAGGAAGATTCCTAACTTGATTCTAGCTATAATAACTCTACAAGGGAAAACCCTATCGTAATATTAAAAAATGCCCTACAAACTGTCGTTTTGAACAACCATAACTCATTTCTTCACAAATAGATTCCACTCACAAGATATATGTGTACCATCAATATGACCAATAATCCAGTTGTGCTAATAGAATCCAAAAGGCTCCTACAATGTGCATGTATATAATCAGAAAATGGTATTAGGGTTTTAATAACCATGAAGGGTGGCTTTAATCAACATACATGCGGCCACTACAATACTTTATATCATTAACACTTTCCCCGCAACTCGGCCATTCTTTACATATTTAAGGTAAATATGCTAAATACCCCTTTCTGAAGCCATAAAAAATTTTCATAACCTGCTCTACTTTCACCAATGTGAAGATATAATTGGATGATAAAAACTTGCATTCAAAAGCATTTCCCAAGTAACCTGGCTTCTAAAATCATCAATTTGGCCAAAATTTTGCTGCACTTGTGTAGGAGTTTCAGCATTTCTATTCAATAAACAAGCACCATGTAATCCCTTTAATTTTACGAAACTTGATTTTAACAAATATTAAAAATGTAATTATATAGAATATTTGGAACAAGTAGTAAAAATCACTCCAAATTTTTCTCAATTTAAAAATATTAAAATGTGAATGAATTTGATTATGATTAGAAAGATCAGAATCGTTACCAAATAAAAAAAATTCGAAATACAAACTGTAACAAATATGATTTCAAATAATTTATAAAACAACAATAAACCAATCGTTAATATAAATTACTGAATCCTTTTCCTTAAGCTCAATACTTAGGAAATAAATCCTACGCTTGTTAACTAATGAAATAATAGTGTTCAAACTATTTTCAAGTTGTAACAATATTAAGTAGCGCTAGACAAAAATATGTTGTTATTAACAAATTAGTATAAATAACTCCTATATAGTAAAACATGACGTTTGGTAAAGTGATCGATAGTCCAATAAAGAAATCGTAGATAACCTTAATTTTAAATTACAATAAAAGACGATAAATTTTTAGAACGTACAAGTTATAAAAATATAGACTAAAGATAAATCACTAGAATTACAAAATATACAAAAAGATCCAAAATAGATCGATATCTAAAAATCTAGATCTTAAATAAATATTTAAATTACACTAATATTCTAATTAAAATTTAGTGATTTTAGAAATTAAAATCCTGAATTGCATATGTAACTTTTAATAATTTTCATAACTAGAAAATGAGCAAATTAGTAAATGTGAAACTAATATCAAATATATGATTCAACAAAAATCCTAGAATAAACCTATGGGTTGTAATAAACTTAATCCTAGTTTGAAAAACCCAAATAAAAATTTCTTTGACCTTAATAGATACAAAAACGAATTTTGTATCTTGAATTGATAATTCAAGATACAATTAGAAGTAGCTCTAAATTTCAAAACGATAAGATACAATTTATTAATAGAGCTTGTCGATATAAAAAAATAATCCAAAGAGGAATTATTAAGATTATAAATACATAATAGATACTAATACTGAACAATAATTATTAATCTAGATATAAAATGAAAATTTTAAACCCGCTATTATACTTGTTAGGAAATTCTGAATTCATTAAGACTTGATTCCTGATTTAATCTATTGAACTTGAAAAATTTAACCAAGTAAGTTAAAATACTAAAAATAATTAATTGTGTAAACTTCAAACTAAAAATTTGAATATATAAATAATCTAGAAAATTTTAAGAACTTAAATAATTTTATTTCGATAAAACTCTTATGTAACCGTTATAAATATTTGTTTATAAATTAATATTAGTTAAAAAATTTTAATTAATTATTATTAATCAAATGATAAACAAATATATATATAAAATAATAATAATAATTTAATCGCTGAAGCCTTACGGAAATGGAAATTACGGACACCTGCTGCATGAATGGAAATCACGGACGTAAAGCAGCAGAGGACTGTTGCATTTCTTCATCACGCGCAACATCTACGAGCAGAAATCACGCACAAGGAAGCAGCAGAAGACTAGTGCAGAGACTTTGTCCCACGTGATGCAGTTCATTTCCCATGCCCACAGCACATGAAACCACCGACGGAAGCAATGCCCACGCACAACACCTGGATCATCATCGGCAGCAAAGGAGATCACGAAAGCTTCTCTCCTTTCTCCTCCACACGCAACACAAAGAAATCATAGAGCAGAGTTGAGTCATGCACAGGAGGCCACCAGAAATTCTTCATGTGCCAGAATAGAGCTGCTCTAGAAGCCACGTTGCGCTGTAGAATTGGAACTCATGTGAAACAGAGGACACGGCTGCATCTTCACACTCCAATTCACACAAGAAGCAGGAAGTCGGCTATAAATACTTCCATGCTGGAACAGAGGAGCAAATAAAATTTTTCCTTATGAGCTGATGAGTTAGAATTCACAAACAGCAGTCTTCATGTGGAGCAGAGTTTCATGTAAACATAGGAATGGTGTGCAGAATTCTTCCTGGAACAGACTTCAACATTCTCGGCTGCTGCAGGGAGGAGTTCACGTCCAAGTTAATCAAATTGAGCTCCCAAATTCCATATGAAAATAACCTTTAATCCAATAAAAAAACTCCACATAAGATGAACATTCATTGTCAAGAAATTTAGGTCAAACAAGTAAACAAAATAACTCCAAATGGCCTTGAAATTCACCAAACCAGCAACTGTAGCAGGAGAAATTCAACCCAAAAATACTGCAACAAAAATTCCAATTTCAACCTTAGTTTTAGCTCATTTTTTATCCAAATTTTTTGCAAGTTGAGCCCTTAATTTACACACATAAATAACCGTAATTAACTACCAAACAAACACAATTAATGCCCCTTAAAATTAGCCACAAATTTCATAAAAATTCATCAAGAATTCATCCTCAAATTCGCACCAAAATTCCACCTAAGAAACATCAACAGAAATTTGTATTTTTCAAGCCCAAAATACTCTCTTTAAGCCTCCTAACTTTAGCCTAACCTTAGTACATATATATAGCCTTAAGTTAGACACAAAATTAGCTCAAAATCTCTACAAAAACAAGTTGAAATCTTAGGTACAAAAGGAAAAACGAGCAGCCACTTCCATTCACCAATTCCTTCACTTAGACAACCTTTAAGGCGCTTTCAAGCAAATATAAACCTTGTCTTATTTCCTATATTCTATCTAAGCATCAACCACATCCAAAAACATCAATTCCCCCTTTCAAACAACATCAAAAACCAAGATAAATAGCCTTGGTTTAACATAGATCCAAGCTAGAACTCAAGCTCAACAAGGTTTGATTCATTACTAAGGAAGGGCGTTAGGAATCTTTTTTACATCAAGCTAAGGTAACTCCTAAACTATCAACACATTTTTGTTACATATATGTGTAGACATGAAGTTAAAATGTCTAGCATTGGAGGAAAGTTATATGATTAGGAAAAATAATTATTCCAATGATGAATGCAAGTAGATGAGTTCTTGATGTATTAAGAATGCTTGAATGTTGATGGCTAAGAAGAATATTAACTTAGAGATGTTAGAAACTTAGGAATAGCAAATTCGGATCTAGGAATAAAGTAGCCAAAACAAGACTCAAATTTCAACTAAACTAGTTTAAATTCATATCTAATGCTCCTAGAACCTTATATAAATATAAAACTTGATAAAACAAACTTTAAAAACATGATTAAGAGCTTTATATTACAAGAAAAATATTATGAACAATTCATAGAAATTATATATATTGATAATTTTACAAAGCATGTGTGAGCTAAAGAAATAGATAAAAGGATTAGATGATGGTTTTAAATTATATAGTTGAACAAATATTGTATTAATGATACGTAGTTATTTAGGATATGAATACAGCAACTTGAAGATTTTTATGTGTAGAAATTCAAGTCCTAGAAAGGAAAAACTAAAACCATACTTAACCTACAACAAAACTAAATTGAACTTTAGATTACTTATGTAAATCCCTAGGAAGATTGAATAAACTGTATTGATGTGTTGATTTTAAGCCAAAAACGACCTCACCAATGGAAAGAACACGAAAAATACTATGAAAACGACTATTTAGTCATTAAAAACGGACTAGAAATGAGTTAGATATCATTAAAACAAGTTTTGACTACAATTGTTAGGATTCACTTGAAATCTATGCATGTGTTTTATAAATTTAAAAATTGTACAAGTCTCTTTTCTTGAAAATAATTCCACTAATAGAAAGTACTTGAAGAGTACTATCAAATCAACTATTTATACAGCGAAATCGGACTTAAAATGAATAAGAAATCACAAACTAGAAAACCATTCGGTTTTCACTCTTAATAAACCAACATCAATGTTACTTTTATTCCTATAAGTATGATTATGATTATTACTATTATTACTACCGAGTATAGTATTCTATATTATTGATATTTTCATCACGAGTCATTAGGAGTATTAACACTGTTATTTTTAAATTAAGGTTACTGTATTTATATTATCATCAATACTATTATTATTTTGTCACTGGTATTATTATTTAATAATAGTATGAAGATGATTGTTATTATTGTACCTGTATTTATTACTAATATTGATATTAACATTTCAAAACTAATATTACTGGTAATATTATATTATTCAACTTAGTTTGTTTTGCAATAAAAATGAAATCGAAGTATAATGAAAAATTTGATATATCTAAACTCCATATACATACAATTTTATTAGAATAATTTTTGAAAGGTATAAATACTAGAATATACCCTTAAATAAATAAAAATACCAATTTGAGAGACAAATAAGGTTGACAGGCAATGAATTAATAAATAAAAATCTTCTACTAAATGCAGTAAGACTTAAGGAAAAGACAAACCCCTTAAATAAAAATATAGATAGTAATTAAGATCAAGAAAAGCAAAATAAAAACAAAGAACAGAAAAATATTCTTTACTATAAGAATTAAAACCTTAATAAAAACTATACCAAATATCGATACGGAATAGTTAGGCACCTATAAGGATTCAATTAAATTATTTAACGATGCGATAATTAAAGTAACAGGTTTAGTCTAATATCCGGCGATTGGAATCAACGCCTTTAATTCTAAGAAGACTTCTCTTATGAAGATAGTCCAATAATAAATCTCTGTTATTTCCTTTCATAGGAAAATAGATCAATTTTCGAATTATCAGTAGCTTATACAACGATTTAGCAAGGACCACAGGTGAGTTACTTAACTTTATCATATTGTTTGTGCTTGTAGTATAGTTGCATTGGAATAATATATATGTGTATATTCAATTGATATGCATGCAGGATTGAGAATAATGCATGATGAGTGGTGTATGATTGAATGACAAAATACCATAATATAAGTGATAATACTATTGTATGATAAATGTTGTATGAAACATGTTGATGATTGTCTGTAAATTGTATGATTGCCTTAAACTGGATCAACAACTACTGGTACTATAAATGAAATGGACATGCATTGCATGAACTGCATTTGGGGATTTGGCAGCCTACTACGTGTAGGGATGCAACCGGGGCGGGTTTGGGACGGGTCGTATAAGACCCGAACCCGCCCCGCTTCCTAATAAGGTTTCCCAAACCCATCCCGTGACCCTACAGGGTTTTCTATTCAATACCCAAACCCGCCCCTGTAGGGTTTTGACCCTGACCCGCCCCGCCCCGCGACCCGCTTAATTTTTTTTTCTTCTTCTCAACACTTAGTTAAATTACAAAATTTAACGATAATTTTATCTTATAGGAGCATAATAGTTAGTTACAACTATACTTGAATGAATTTTACAAGATATGCCATAACTTTATTAAGAAATATAAAGGTTTAAAACTATCATAAGAAGATTTTCAAATGTAGATGAAAAGACATTACTTCACTTACATAAATATACATAATACATATGTAGGAAGTAGGAACCGTGCCTATAAACATAAATAATATCCATGAAATGTCTGACAATTATAACTGGGGGTTTTTGATGGCATCCCTTAAAATATCTATATAGTCATTTTAATGCGTGCTGAGTAGGAAATCCTTTTACGGAGGTTTTTTTTTTCTTTTTTCCTTTTATAATGATAATACGTGTATTCTAACTTTTATTTTATTTTTTACAAATAAAGCGTCTCATAACATTAATAATGATTACATAAGTTAACCTCTAAATATAATGTATCTGTATCTGTAATTAGAACCAATATATAGCAAAAGGTTGGATCCATGAATCGAAGTTACGAGTACATATTTGCCAAAGGAAAAGTGTGAGGCTCGGGGTAAT
Organism: Combretum micranthum; assembly: GCA_024138025.1. Classification (NCBI taxonomy): domain Eukaryota; kingdom Viridiplantae; phylum Streptophyta; class Magnoliopsida; order Myrtales; family Combretaceae; genus Combretum; species Combretum micranthum. The sequence continues at coordinate 60,616 of JAMXBD010002694.1, read as the reverse complement.
ACATAGAAAACTAAATTAACTTCTTCCCCTCAAAAAAGGAAAAAAAAATAATGGTAGACAGTTATATGTAGATCATAATAAGAATAATAATTTAATTTTTTTAATTATTTATATTATGACGGGTTCGGGTTACCCATCGGGTTTTTGTAATGACCCGAACCCGCCCCTAAACCCTATAGGGTCAGCAAGTAATTTTCCAAACCCGTCCCGCGACCCTATAGGGTTTGACCCTACAGGGTTTTTAACGGTTCGGGCGGGCCGGGTACCCTATAATGACCCGCCCCGGTTGCATCCCTAACTACGTGTTAGTATTTCGGTTCTCTGGTAATGCTTGGTTTTTCTAAGCAAGAGGCTATTAGTTCTACAAAAGATTACCTTTGTTTTGTCGGTTCCATGGGAACTAACCGATAATGAAGGACGCCACCCATTGTATCCCTGTGAAATGACTAACACTTAGTGGAGTTTCTAAGGCTTAAAATAGGAATTGAGTGCCTAAAGTATAAGAGATAGCTACCATAAGGATCGTGGCATTCTTGTATACTTAGTTTCTCCTAGGTAGGTGGGCCATAGTATCGAGTTCCTTCAACCCTGATGAGAGGGCATAAATCTTCATCCTGCTTTGGATTCTAGATCATCCAAGCTTGTAATGTGCATATGATTGATTGTTGCATTACATATGATTGATAATTATACTTGGTTGCTATTGTTTGATGTGTGGTCTGGTCAGGTTATCTTACTAAGCCTGTGGTTTGCTCACCTCCCGACAGTTTTTGTGCAAGAATAATACTAGTTGGGATTGGGCTAAGAATGTGTGAAGAGAGCTTCCCCAACAAACTCTATTGAAGATAGAGATATAGGATATGGTAAACTTAGAATGTAAACTAGATAAATTTTATATTATTGAAATTTGTAAGTTGTAGTTTGAAACCCATTTTCACTATTTGGTAGGGGATACCGATTCTTTGCGATCTTGGTAGAAATTGGAAAATCGGATTCCATAGTTGAAATCCAGTCATATAATATATCATTTATATGATAAATATTGATAAATAAATAAATAGAGTCTTGTACACTCTGACACACAAGACAGCTCTCATGTTATGGGTGCACATGTGATATGATAGCTTTAGATTAATCCTACTAGGCCCCCATTCTAAGGTCATGACACACCACTTGTTCCGAGAGTTAATGGATGATGTACATTTGAATATAATGTCTTAGTTTAGCAGTTTAATCATTTAACTTAAAATGTAGCCACAAGTATGTGATTTTAACAAAAGATAGTAATATACATATATATATATATATATATAATGGAATTAAGAAATTACTAACCTTGATCCATTTATGAATTGTTGGGGTCTATTTCTTTCCCGATCTTCGAACATTAACACTTCCATGTCATCTCTATTTATACAATAATCTATTAAGACATGTGAAGCCCTCCATCTATTGTACTTAATGCATAAATGGAGAGGATTATCCTCCTTTGCGGTTTTCCGTAAAGAATAATAACAATATTCACTACACCTAAAAGAGTCTAAGGAAATGTGTTCTAGCAACTTAGAGATATGTTGGTATAGTAGTAGTATTATAATATAATATTTTAACTTTGTTAAAAAGGTTTCTAAAAAACAACAAATTTTGAGAAACAATTTATGTGTTATTATGATATATTTTATGCAACAACATGATGATGGGTATATTATGTTTATAGATGATATTTTAGGAATATACAACAACTCATCATACAATTACTAGAATTTGATAAAACAATTGCTAACATGCACCTAGTTTTTTCTCCCAACAATATACAAAAAACAAATGGCAATTTTCTTTTTGCAAACTATGCACATTTCATTAATATAAAAATAAAAATTTATTAAGTGGTTTTAAAATATTCATGAGGAACGCCAATGATTAATACAAATTGCCGCATTTTCCTAAAAAACTATCCGCGACATAATATACTTGATGTCAAATTGTTGCATAAAATTTATTACAGCAACATTTTAAAAATATTATCTAATTTTATTGTTTTTGATGATTTTTTTAACTAAACTAATTTTTTTAGTAATTAAAGAAATAAAAATTGCGACCAATTCGATAGACATAAATTGAAAGATTATACATAACAAAACTAAGACATGGAGTTCATTTTCGGGGGAAACTAAAATTGACGTATCCATACAATTTTGATTTCCCAATACGAGTAAAATATCTCTCAATTCCAAGGATGTTAAAAAAAATTATAAAAAGAAAGGCTAATGTATTGGTTGTGTGATGTGTTAAGACAACAAAACCCAACGACGTTTAGCCAAAAAAATATAAAAGCATGAGGACACATTTTAGGATGGTTCCTAACTTGATTCTAGTGATAATAACTCTACGAGGGAAAATCCCATTGCAATCATTAAAGTGCCTTGCAAACTGCCATTTTGAACAACTACAATTCATTTCTTCACAAATGGATTCCACTCACAAGATATATGTGTACAATCACTAAGACCAACAACCCACTTATGCTAATAGTATCCAAAAGGTCCCCACAATGTGTATGGATATGATCAGGAAAGGGCGTCGGAGGTTTAATAACCAAGAAGAGTGGCTTCAATCAACATTCATGCAATCACTACAATTTAGTTAAATACCACTTTTTGAAGCCATAAAAAATTTTAATGATCTATTCTCATTTCACCAATGTGGTGGTATAATTGGATGATCAAATTTTGCATTCAAAAACATTTCCTAAATAACTGAGCTCTTAAAATCATCAATTTAGCCAAATTTTTACTGCACCTGTGTTGGAGTTCAACCATTTCTATTTAACAAACGAGCTCTACCTAGTCCAGGAGCTAATGGATGATGTACATTTGAATATAAAGTCTTGGTCTAGTAGTTTAATCATTTAACTTATAATGTAATCATTGGTCTACAATTTCAAACAAATAAATAGTAATATACTTATATAAAAAAAAATGGAATTAAGAAATTACTAACCTTATTCCATTTATGAATTGTTGGTAGATGCATGAGTCTATTTCTTTCTCGATCTTTGGATATCAACACTTCCATGTCATCTCTATTTACATAATAATTTATTAAGACATACAAAGCCCTCCATGTATCGTACTCAATGCATAAATGGAGAGGATTATCCTTGTTTGCGGTTTTCGGTAAACAATCATAGTAATATCCACTACACCAAAAAGAGTATAAGGAAATGCGTTTTAGCAACTTAAAGATATGTTGGTATAGTAGTTATACTGTAAAGCAATTTTTTTAACTTTGTTAAAAAGGTTTCTCAAAAATAATAAATTTAGAGAAATAATTTATAAGTGTTGCTGTAATATATTTCATGCAACAACATGACGATGGGAATGTTGTGTTTATAGATGATATTTTAGGAATATACAGCAATTCATCAAACAATTGCTGAAATTTGATAAAACAATTGCTAGCATGCACCTAGTTTTTTCTCCTAACAAGGTACAAAAAACAAATGGCAATTTTATTTTTGCAAAAAACTGTGCATATTTCATCAATATAAGAAATAAAAATTTTCAAGTGATTTTAAAAAAGTCATGTGGAATGTCAATGATTTATAAAAATTGCCCCATTTTCCTAAAAAACTATTTGTGACATAATATACTTGTTGTCATGTCGTTGCATAAAATTTATTACAGCAACGCTTTTAAATTATTATCCAATTATATTATTTTTTATAAATCTTTTTCACTAAATCAAAAAAACTTTTAGTAATTAAAAAAAATAAAAATTGTGACCAATTTGATATATAAATCAAAAGACAAAACAGGGACATGAAGTTCATTTTTGGGTGAAAGTCAAATTGACCTTATCATACAAATTTGATTTCCCAATACAAGTAAAATGTTTCTTGATTCTACGAATGTTTGAAAAGGACAATTATAAGAAGAAAGGCTAATGTATTTGTTATATGATTTGTTAAGACAACAAAACCCAACAACATTCATACAAAAAAATATAAAAGCACACGACACATTTCAGGATGGTTCCCAACTTGATTCTAGCGATAATAACTCTACAAGGGAAAACCCCATTGCAATTGTTAAAAGTGCATTGTAAGTCACCGTTTTGAACAAACACAACTTATTTCTTCACAAATGAATTCCACTCATAAAATATGTGTACCATTACTAAGACCAACAACCTACATATGTTAATAGGATCCAAAAGGCCCCCATAATGTGCATGTATATAATTAGGAAAGGTCATTGCGGTTTTAATAACCAAGAAGGGTGGCTCTAATCAACATACATGCAGCCACTATAATGCTGCATATCATTTAACACTTTCCCAGCAATTCGACTATCCTTTACACATTTCACATAAATATGCTAAATACATCTTTTTGGAGCTATAAAAAATTTTCATGATCTACTCTCCTTTACCAATGTGGAGGCATAATTGGATGATCAAAATTTGCATTTAAAAGCATTTCTTAAATAACCTGGCTTTCAAAATCATCAATTTAGCTAAATTTTTGCCGCATCTATGTTAGAGTTTCACCATTTCTATTCAATAACCAAGCTTTACCTAGTTCGAGAGCTAATGGATGAAGTATATTTGAATATAAAGTCTTGGTTTAGCAGTTTAATCGTTTAACTTAAAATGTACTAATTAGTCTATGATTTGAACAAATAGATAGTAATATACATATGTATAAAAATTTGTATTAATAAATTACTAACCTTGTTCCATTTATGAATTGCTGGCATATGAATGACCCTATTTCTTTCTCAATCTTCGGACATTAACACTTCCATGTCATCTCTATCTATACAATAATCTATTAAGACATGTGAAGCCCTTCACCTATTGTACTTAATGCATAATGGAGAGGATTATCCTTGTTTGTGGTTTTCCATAAACAATCGTAGCAATATTCAATACATCAAAAAGAGTCTAAGGAAACACGTTTTAGAAACTTAAAGATATGTTGGAATATTAGTTTTATTGTAATGCAATTTTTTAATTTTGTTAAAAAAGTTTCTCAAAAACGACAAAATTTAAGAAACAATTTATAAGTGTTGTGATATATTTCATGCAACAACATGACGACGAGTAAATTGTGTTCATAGATGATATTTTAGGAATATACGGCAATTCATCATATAATTGCTGAAATTTGATAGAACAATTGGTAATGTTCACATGGTTTTTTCTCCCAACAATGTACAAAAAACAAATGGCGAATTTATTTTTGCAAACTATGCATATTTCATTAATATAAAAGATAAAAATTTTTCAAGTGGTTTTAAAATATTTACGAGGATCATCAATGATTCATACAAATTACTCCATTTTCTTAAAAAAATATCTACAACATAATATACTTGTTGTCATATCGTTGCATAAAATTTATTATAGCAACATTTTTAAATTATTATCCAATTGTATTGTTTTTCTATGAATCTTTTTAACTAAACTAAAAATTCTTTTAGTAATTGTTGACGGTAAAATATAGCCTACGTCCGCTCGGTTTTTTGGGGCCTAGTAGCCTTCGCCCTCAGTATCCTATGAAAGAAAGTTCCTAGTTCATCTCGAAAAACAAAACACTTCAACTATACGAGCTGGTATGGGACTCGAACTCGAGCCCATACCCCAGAGCATCTCTTCTAGCTTATCAAGTTGCTGGGTCGATCAGCTCGTTGTCAGCCCAACTTGACCTCTTCTCAGGACCTTGTCACATGTCATAGTCGCGAGGACCACTTCCATACCTAGTATAAAGCCTTGTACTAGGTATCCTAGGATCCCTATAAATCCCCTTCCAGGGGGACAAGAAGAACAGGGGGTGAAATGGAAAAATAACATATAGAAAGATAGAAAAACAACATTTTTGACATTCTGTTTGTACCATCCTTATCTTTACCCACAGACATACTTCAGCATTGGAGTAATTGCGTCAGGTAACCCCTGGTGCCCTTCTAACCTATCTTTTGATTTTGCAGGAGCAATCTCTACCGATCAGACTTGACTCGTGCAACAACAATTAATGAAATAAAAATTGCAACCAATTCGATATGTATGAATCGAAAGATCATATACAACAAAACGAGAGCATAGAGTTCATTTTCAAGCGAAAATAAAATTGACTTATCCACATAATTTTGATTTCCTAATCTAGGGATGTTATAAAAAAAACTATAAAAAGAAAGGCTAATGTAATTAAGACAACAAAACCTAGCAACATTAATGCTAAAAAATATAAAAGCACACGGACACATTTTAAGATGATTTCTAGCTTGATTCTAGCGATAATAACTCTACAAGCATCAAAAGTGCCTTGAAAACCACCGTTTTCAGCCATCACAACTCATTTCATCACAAATGGATTACACTCACAAGATATATGTGTACCATCACTAAGACTAACAACCCGCTTATGCTAATAGGATCCAAAAGGCCCCCACAATGTGCATGTATATAATCAGGAAAGGGCATTAGGGTTTTAATAACTCAGGAGGGTGGCTCCAATCAACATAATGCAGCCACTACAATGGTGCATATCATTTAATGCTTTCCTTGCCACTTAGCTATCCTTTACGCATTTCAAGTAAATATGCTAAATACATCTTTTTGGAGCCATAAAATTTTTTTATGATCTACCTCCTTTCATCAATATGTAGGCATAATTGGATGATCAAAATTTGCATTAAAAAGCATTTCCCAGATAACCTGGCAGTTAAAATCATCAAATTGTCCAAATTTTTGCTGCACCTATATTGGAGTTTCACTATTTCTATTCAACAAACAAGCTCCACTTGGTCCAAGGGCTAATGGATCATGTACTTTTGAACATAAAGTCTTGGTTTAGCATTTTAATCATTTAACTTAAAATATGTAAAAAAAAAAAATGAAATTAAGAAATTACTAACCTTGTCCCATTTATGAATTGCTGGCATATGCTTGAGCCTATTTCTTTCTTGATCGTTAGACATTAGCACTTTGTTGTCATCTCTATCTACACAATAATATATTAAGACATGTAAAGCCCTCCATCTATCGTAATTAATGCATAATGGAGAGGATTATCCTTGTTTGCAATTTTTTGTAAACACTCGTAGCAATATTCACTACACTAGAAAGAGTCTAAGGCAACACATTTTTGCAACTTAAAGATATGTTGGGATGGTATTTATATCGAAATGCAATTTTTTTATAAGTATTGCTATGATATATTTCATGTAACAACATGACGACAAGTATATTGCATAATAGATAATATTTTAGAAATATATGGCAATTCACTATACAAATGCTGGAATTTGATAAAACAATTGCCAATATGCACATGGTTTTTTCTCCTAATAATGTAAAAAAAAATATGGCAATTTTATTTTTTTGAACAACGCATATTTCATTAATATGAGAAATAAACATTTTTCAAGTAGTTTTAAAAAATTCAACAAGAATGGCAATGATTTATATAAATTGTTGCATTTTCGTAAAAAACTATCTGCGACATAATATACTTGTTGTCATATAATCGCATCAAATTTATTATACCAACACTTTTAAATTATTATTCAATTATATTGTTTTTTATGAATCTTTTTAACTAAATAAAAAAATTAGTAATTAAAAAAATTAAATTGTGACCAATTTGATATATATAAATCAAAAGATTATATACAACAAAACCGAGACATGAAGTTCATTTTTGGGTGAAAATAAAATCAAACTTATCATACAATTTTGATTTCCCAATATAAGTAAAATGTCTCTCGATTCCAAGGATGTTTTAAAAAAAACAATTATAAGAAGAAAGGCTAACGTATTTGCTATATGATTTGTTAAGACAATAAAACCTAGCAACATTAGTGCTAAAAAAATATAAAAGCTCATGGACACATTTGACGATGGTTCCTAACTTGATTCTAGTGATAATAACTCTACAAGCGAAAACCCCATTGCAATCGTCAAAGTACCTTGCAACCTGCTGTTATGAACAACTACAACTCATTTCGCCTTAAATGGATTCCACTTACAAGATATATGTGTACCGTCACTAAGACCAATGACCCACTTATGCTAATAGAATCCAAAAGCTCCCTACAATGTGTATGTATATAATTAGGAAAGGGCATTAGGGTTTTAATAACCAAGAATGGTGGCTCCAATCAACATACATGCTGCCACTACAATGCTGCATATCATTAACATTCTACCCGCAACTCCACTATCCATTACGCATTTCACGTAAATATGCTAGATACCCCTTTCTGGAGCTATAACAAATTTTCATGATCTACTCTCCTTTTACCAAGTGGAGGCATAATTGGATGATCAAAATTTGCATTCAAAAGCATTTTCCAAGTAACTTGGCTTTTAAAATCATCAATTTGTCAAAAATCTTGCCACACTTGTATTGGAATTTCACCGTTTCTATTCAATAAATGAGCTCCACTTGGTCTGATAGCTAATGGATGATGTACATTTGAATATAAAGTTTTGATTTAACAGTGTTTAATCATTTAGCTTAAAATGTACTCATGGGTCTACGATTTTAGCAAACAAATAGTAGTACACATATATATAAATAAATGAAATTAAGATATTACTAACCTTGTCTTGTTTATGAATTGCTGGTATATGCTTGAGCCTATTTCTTTTGTAAACCCCCAAATTTTTGGAATCAGTTTAGTATAAAACCCTAAACCGAAAGTCAAATGGAACCCTAAAAGTCAACAAAACCCTAGTTTACCGTAGCCGTTTAAATCCGGCATTGCCGTTTTCTTTGGCCTTGGAAAACGAAGTTGGGATGATTAGCTTGAATAGTTCGTAATAACCATAGGTTTTATAAAAATATCAGTTTCGCGAATTTCGGGTATCCTTTGAACCCGATCGAACACAATTCTCGAAAAACGTATCAGGGAGCCTGGAATAGTAAAAATATTCCGAATACATCGTTAGACTCGTAAAAATATAAGGTTTTCAAAAATATCAATTTCAAAATTTTTCAGTAGCTAAAAATAACAGATATAGCTATTATACGCGTATTTTCTTACTACCGGTACTTTATTAGTCATATCTATCTTACATTATACTATTCATTACTATTCTACACTATTCTTTTATCTCTACTTTTTCTTACACCTATTCTTACACTTTACATAACCTATAAACTTAACTTTTTACCTTTCCCATAACTTTATTTCACATCTACCTACACATTACATCTTTCATTTATCAAAAAGTCAAAAAATAAATCACTTCCCCCTCTACACCAACATGGCCGGAAACCCTCCCCAACCACCCACCCCCCCCCCCCCCCCCCCCCCCCCTTCTTCCTCATCAATTTGTTTCAATTTTCTTTTTTTTAATCACACAAAATCCCTCCACATTTTCCTATCAATACCCCCTCCTCTTTCATTTCTTTCACACATTCACTACCCACAAATTCTTACAAAAACTTTCTCAAAATCTCCTCTCAAAACTCTCTCAAAATACCATCCCAAAACTCTCTCAAAATATTTCTACAACAACTTCTACCAACAACTAAAACCCATAACCACATAACCATACCAAAGTCTCCTTTAGGTAATCACCTTCTATTATTTTCTTCTTCTTCATGTCATGTAACTTTACATGACCATAGTGTGAGTTTTCAAAGACTACAAGTTATGGAAACTACATTATGTTCATGTATTGTTCTTGTTCATGCCAATCCATTTATGTTTATATTGTTTTATTATTGTTGATATATTATTATATATATACATATTCTTTAGAGCATATAAGCTCACTTGCAATTTATTCATTTTATGCAAAGCAATTTATTTATTTATTCCATTGCAATTTATTTATTTATTCCTTGTTGAATTAAGACTAGTCTCTAGTCTTAGACTTGTCCTCATCAAGTCAAAACAAGTTTTTCTTTCTTACATTTTATTTTGTTTTGGGACTAATCTACTTTTTAGCCCCGGGAGCCTTGAAAAAGCTATGACTCCAATACTTGACTTTATTATTTATGTTTTATGCTATTTTGTTTACTATTATTCTCATAATCATGTTCATTTAGATTGTTGTCCAAAAATTTTAATTTCTAAAAATAATTAAACAAAAGAAGAATTTTGTCACTTAGAGATAAGTTTATGTAAAGTATAAAATCTATAAGATAACAAAAGATAAACTCATTTCCTTTCAAGTTACAAAAAGAACTCACTATAATTTTAGAAACTACTTTTACTTTCAAAAGCTACTTAAACCTTTATTACTCCACTTTGTTTCTCAAAAGAAACTATTTGTTGATACAAAAATGGTTCTTTTTATAAAAAGATAAACAAGATGAATGACTAAGGAATTTTCAAGTAAAGACCTTTACAAACAAATAGGCAAAGAAAAATCTATGGTTTGAAAAAAAAAAATAAAGTTATCTTTTTTCAAGTTACAAGAAGAAACCACTAAAATTTTAGAGACTACTTTACTATAAAAAGGTTTCTTAAGTCGCATATTGATCTACTTTGTTTTTATTAAGAAAATAAATTTTTATGCATGGATGATTTCTATGAAAAACATAAGACATGAGGAAAGAATGAGAAATTTTCAAATGAAGATTTTGTAAACAAATAGACAAAGGAAATTTGTACAAGAAAAATAAATAGGAAGAATAGTGTATTTTCTAAAATAGTAGAAACTTAGAAAATAGAAAATTTATTTTCAAAAAGTTACTTGGGAAAAATAATAAAACCAACGTAAAGCCTTTTTAGAAAACAAAAGGAAACAAGGTATTCATTTCAAGGAATTTACAAAAGCAATTTTCGAAAAACTTCAAACCAACATTGTTTTACTCAAGAAAAATAATTGGACAACAAAACACTTAAGCATGCTTAAATATGAGTTATATATAGTATAAAAAGAGAATTTTTCAACTATATAGATAACTAAGTATTTATCAAACAAATTTTGATTTCTTGAACCAAAGTTGTTTTGTGATGGAAAATTCATGGTGAACTTTGTTGCCACTGTTTCGAGGCCTATAAGACCTTGTTTGTTAAAAGTAATTTTGGAAATGGGTAGATCTTTTCGAGTAGGTAGAAATCGGTATATTATATGCGCGATTCTGAGTTAAAATGACCAAGTTATAGCCATTTTAAGTTGGAACATTCCTTTATAAGAACTTTAACGTTCTTTTGACATTGTTTTGTCAAAATTCAAGAAAATCATCAAGGAGTACTCATTATGGGTGTTTTCTTGGTTAGGTGATCCACAGGAAGGATTCCTTTACCCCGAGGATTATTACGACTAAGTGGAGTGTGTGAAGGACTCATCCACCTAGAAGAATAGTCATCATGGCATCGTGAATTTATTTCCATTAAATGCTATACTTGTTGTGCTTGTAAATTAGTTGCATTAGGATTAGGAAAAGATAAAACGATGTGTATGTAAAATAATTCATTGAAAGAATTTTAAGAATATCGGATCCGGAATTGTCATAAATGTTTGTTTTAGTATAATAATTGATTTGTATGAAATTCTTTGATCGCCTTAAATTCAAAAATAACTATGCTATGACTTTATAAGAAAATGAATTCATGCATATCACGAAGTGAGTCACATTGCATTTTGGGTTATTATCCTTGGGTGAGAAGGATAGTAAGCTCATGTCGAAAGCAACACTTGGCGGATGATCCGAAAGCTATTGCTTGGCGGAAGATCCCAAAGCAAGGTCAATCAAGTAGATTCGGAATGCTTGGCGATGAGTGCTCGCGAGTATGAAACTTTTTAACTAAAACTACTTGAATTAAGGTTATGTATTACCAAACCCCGAATGGAGGGCGCAAATCCATTCAACATATAGTTCTCGGAAAACTATATGCTTGTTTTGCCCACGTGCTTGTTGCATTACATTTGTTTGTTTAATTAACTTGTTTGAAATCTTATTACAAGAAGTTATTTATGGAAATAGTTCTCACTAAGCCTATTAGCTTATACCCCGATAGATATCTTTTGCAGTTTCCCTACTTATGGTTAAGGCCACAAGAACTCTGCGGGCAGGTAATCTCTTTTGGATAATAGAAATTCAGATAAAATGTAGTATTAGTATTAATGTACAGACATCCATGTAATAGATTAGTGATCAAGGGAAATACCCCTAAGTTTGTAAAGCCATTAATATGAATGAATGATTATTATGAATCCTCTTTTCTTAATGTGTTATTTATATCTTCTTAAACTTCATAATTCCATATATGGTCCTCTAAAGTTGTGAAAGCACGCCTTACACTTAATATAAAAGCTTTTGGGAATGACTAAGGTTGTCATACTTAAGCTTTAATATTGAGTGTGGCGGACTGTCACGTTTAGGGTACCCGTTGGGGCGTGACATCTTTGCTGATCTTATCTTTGGATATTAACACTTCCATGTCATCTCTATTTATACAATAATCTATTAAGACGTGGAAAGTTCTCCATCTATCGTATTTAATGCATAAATGGAGAGGATTATTCTCGGGTGCTGTTTTTGTAAACAATCGTAGCTATATTCACTACCCCAAAAAGAGTCTAAAGAAACACTTTTTAACAACTTACAGATATGATGGTATAGTAGTTATATTGTATTGTAATTTTTTAACTTTGTTAAAAAGGTTTCTTAAAAACCAACAAAATTTAGGTAACAATTTATAAGTGTTGCTATGATATATTTCATGCAACAATATGCTAACCGGTATATTGCGTTATTGATAATATTTTAGGAATATATAGCAATTCATTAGACAATTGCTGGAATTTGATAAAACAATTACTAATATCCACTATGAAAAACATATGGCAATGTTTTTTTTTTAAATAATGCATATTCATTAATATAAGAAATAATTTTTCAAGTGGTTTTAAAAATTCAAGAGTAAAGGCAGTGATTTATACAAATTGCTGCATTTTCCTAAAAAACTATCCACAACATAATATACTTATTGTCATATTATTGCAGAAAATTTATTTTAGAACACTATTAAATTATTATCCAATTTTATTGTTTTTTATGAATCTTTTCAACTAAACCAAAAAATTTTGTAGTAATTAAAAAAATAAAAATTGTGACCAATTCGATGTATATAAATCAAAAGATTATACAAAAGAAAACTAAAACATGAAGTCCCTTTTCGGGTGAAAATAAAATCGACCTTATTCGTACAATTTTAATTTCCCATTACTAGTAAAATGTCTCTCAATTAGATGGATGTTAAAAAAAAAAACAATTGTAAAAAGAAAGGCTAGATTATTTGCTGTATGAATGTTAAGACAACAAACCCAGTAACATTAATCCTAAAAAAATATATATAAAATCACACGAACACATTTCAAGATGGTTCCCAACTTGATTCTAGCGATAATAACTCTATGATGGAAAACCCTATCACAATCGTCAAAAGTGCCTTGCAAACTGCCGTTATGAACAACCACAACTCATTTCTCCACAAATGGATTCCACTCACAAGATATATATGTGTATCATCAATAAGACCAACAACCTACTTATGCTAATAGAATAAAAAAGGCCTCCATAATGTGCATGTATATGTCCAGGAACGGGCATTGGGGTTTTAACAACCAAGAAGGGTAGCTTTACTCAACATACATATAGCCATTACAATGCTGCATATCCTTAACACTTAACACTTTCCCGGCAACTCAGCTATCCATTACGCATTTCATGTAAATATGCTAAATATCCCTTTATGGAGCCATAAAAAATTTTCATGATCTACTCTCCTTTCACCAATGTGGAGGTATAATTAGATGATTAAAATTTGCATTCAAAAGCATTTCCGAAATAACCTGGCTTTTAAAATCATCAATTTGGCCAAAATTTTGCTACACCTATAGTTGTTCCACTTGGTTCGAGAGCTAATGGACAATGTGCATTTGAATATAAAGTCATGGTTTAGCAGTTTAATTATTTAACTTAAAATTTACTCGTCTGTTTATGTTTTCAAGAAATTATTAGTAATATACACTAATACAAAAAAATGAAATTAGGAAATTACCAACCTTGTTGCATTTATGAATTACCAGTATATGCTTAAGCCTATTTCTTTCTCGATCTTTGCACATTTACACTTCCATGTTATCTCTATCTATACAATAATCCACTAAGACATGTAAAGCCCTCCATCTATCATACTTAATATATAAATGGAGAGGATTATCTCTGTTTCGGATTTTTCCTAAATAATCATATCAATGTTCACTACATGAAAAAGAGTCTAAGGAAACTTTTTTTAGCAACTTAAAGATATGTAGGTATAGTAGTTATATTATAATGTTTTTTTAATTTTGTGAAAAAAGCTTCCTCAAAAAACATCAAATTTTGAGTAACAATTTATAAGTTTTGCTATGATATATTTCATGCAACAGTATGACAACAAGTATATTGTGTAATAGATAATATTTTAGGAAAATAAGGCAATTTATCATACCATCGCTACAATTCATAAAACAATTGTAGATATACTCATAGTTTTTTGTATTAATAATGTAAAAAGAAACATATGATTTTTTTTTTTTTTTGTAAACAATGCATATTCCATTAATATACGTAATAATTTTCAAGTGGTTTCAAAAAATTCAATAGGAAAGGCAATGATGCCGCATTTTTCTAAAATACTATTCGCAACATAACATACTTGTTGTCATATTGTTGCATAAAATTTATTACAACAACACTTTTAAAGTATCATCCAACTGTTTTGTTTTTCATGAATCTTTTATAGAATTAAAAAATTTTGTGGTAATTAATAAAATCAAAATTGCGACCAATTCGATATATATAATTTAAAAATTATACATAACAAAACCAAGACATGAAATTCATTTTCGAGTGAAAACAAAATTAACCAAATTCGTACAATTTTAGTTTCCTAATACAAGTAAAATGTCTCTCAATTACAAGAATGTTAAAAAAAAAAACAATTATAAAAAAAGGCTAACATATTTGTTGTATGATATGTTAGGAAAACAAAAATTAAGACCATCTATTCCAAAAAATATAAAAGTTCACGAACAAATTTTAGGATGTTTCCTAGCTTGATGCTAGCCATAATAACTCTCAAGATAAACCCTATCCAAATTGTTAAAAGAACTGTTATGAACAACCACAATTTATTTCTCCACAGATGGATTCCACTCTCAAGATTCATGTGTACCATCACTAAGACAATAACCCACATATCCTAATGGAATGCAAAAGGCTCCCACGATGTACATTTATATATTCTGGAATGGGGATCGGGTTTTAATAACCAAGAAGAGTGACTCCAATCAACATACATACGGCCACTACAGTGCTGCATATCGTTAACACTTTCCCTACATGTACCTATCAGTTACTCATCTCACTTAAATATGCTAAATATCCCTTTCTAGAATCATCAAAGATTTTCCTGATCTAGTCTCCTTTCACCATTGTGGAGGCATAATTGGATGATCAAAATTTGCATTTAAAAGCTTTTCCAAAATAACCTCACTCTTAAAATCATCAATTGGCCAAGTGGGCGTCCCAACTTCCTTTAAACTCTATGATCCAATCTCTCAACATGTTTTCTAGGGTTTATATGGTTCTTTCCAATTGCTTATCTATCTATGGTGGTATGTCGCACTAAAGTGCAGCTTCGTATCTAAGCTTTTTGTTGGCTTCCCCAAAACTTTGATAGAAACTTGGATCTCAGTCCAAAACAATGCTAGCGAGCACTTCATGTAGCATATTGTTTCCTTTATATATAACTTTGCTAGCTTTTCTAGTGAGTATGTCATGTTAACGGGTAGGAAGTGGGTAGACTTTGCAAGTCAATCTACTATAACCCATATAGTATCATATCTTAATGATGTTCTTGGTAGGCTACACATAAAGTCCATTGTAATTTGATCCCACTTCTATTCACGTATGGTTAGTGACTTCAATAATCCTCCAGGTCTTTGGTGTTCACCTGTAAACCTCGAAAACTTCCATCATACGATACGACCTTAGACTAGAAATTATGGGTTGACTAGTAACCTTAGGAGTTAATTAGAAACTCTAGTTTAGATAGATACTTTAAATTTGATCGGTTTGGGACTCATAAACTTTATAAAAAGGACTTCTTTGACCCCAATTGATTCCAAAAACAAGATTTCATATTCCGAGTTAATAATTCAGGTTGTGATCAAAGGAAACTTCAAATCCTAAACCCGAATCCTTGTCAAACAAACAGATTATATAGGAAAACCTAAATATGGATATTAAGTGATTACCTTAGTATTCAATAGAGGCCGGGAATTGAAACAAGGTATAGTAATGAACCTATATTTGGATTGGAACCCTAGAATTTGAGAGTTCTAGTCAGTAATAAACTACATTGATAAGATTTCATAGTGAGTATCCAAATCTAATATATATAACTAGTATTGTAAACCCCAAATTTTCGGAATCGGTTTAGCATAAAATCCTAAACCGGAAGTCAAATGGAATCTTAAAAGTCAACAAAACCTAGTTTACCGTATCAAACTAAATCCGGCATTGCCATTTTCTTTGACCTGAGAAAACGAAGTTGGGATAATTAGCAAAAATAGTTCGTAATAACCATAGGTTTTATAAAAATTTCAGTTTCGTGGAAATTCGGGTGTCCTTCGAACCCGATCGGAACATAGTTCTTGAAAAACATGTCTGGAAGCCCGGAATAGTAAAAATATTCCAAATACACCGTTAGACTCGTAAAAATATAAGTTTTCCAAAAATATCAGTTTCGTAATTTTTCGGTAAGTAAAAATAACAGATATAGCTATTATACGCGTATTTTCTTACTACCGGTATTTTAATTGTCATATCTACTTTACATTACACTATTCATTACTATTCTACACTATTCTTTTATCTCTACTTTTTCTTACACCTATTCTTACACTCTACATAACCTATAATCTTAACTTTTTACCTTTCCCATAACTTTATTTCACATCTACCTTACACATTACATCTTTCATTTATCAAAAGTCAACAAAATAAAATCACTCCTCCCCTCTACACCATATGGCCGGCGCTACCCCCCCTCTCACATGCCCTCAATTTGTTTCAATTTTACTTTATTTTAATCACACAAAAACCACTCCTCAAATTCCTATAAATATCCCCTCATACCTTACTTCACTTCTTCACACCTTCTTCTCTAAAGTTACTTTACTAAAATTTCTTCTCTCTCAAGAAGTTCTCTTTAGCTCATCTCCTTTAGGTAAAAGTTCTTCAAGAAGTTTCCATGTTCATCTACTTAGTATGAACTTAGTGTGTTTTTCTAAAACCATGAAGGTTAAGAAAGCAACAATAGGTTCATACTTTGTTTTTGTTCATAATCATAATTCCTTTATGTTCATGTTTCCTTTTATTCATTTATGTTTCTCTTATGTTCATTTATGTCTCTTTTATGTTCATAACTATCTACTATATCTATATAGCTATATATACTATTTAGAGCATATAAGCTCATAATCTTGCAATTTATTTATCTTTCATGCAATTTATTTACTTCAATGCTTTTTATTTATTTCAAGTTATTTTTAAGACTAGTCTCTAGTCTTAGACTTGTCCTCATCAAGTTAAAACAAGCTTTTCTTTCATTAATTTTATTTTATTATGGGACTAGTCTATTTCTTAGTCCCGGGAGCCTTGAAAAAGCTAAGACTCCAATACTTGACTTTATTATTATGCTTTATGTTATTTTGGTTATTATTAATCTCATAATCATGTTCATTTAGATTGTTGTCCATAATTTTATTTAAACAAAAAGAAGATTTTGTCACTTAGAAATAAGTTTATCTATAAAGCAACACAAAATAAACTCATTCCTTTTCATGTTACAAAAAGAACTCACTATAAATTTTATAAACTATTTTTACTTTGAAAAGCCACAGATCCTTATCTCACCTTATTTTTCAAAAGAAAATATTTTTGTTGACAAAAATGGTTCTTTTCATAAGAAAGAAAATAAGATGGATGACTAAGGAAATTTTTAAGTAAAGACCTTTGCAAACAAATAGGCAAAGAAGATTTATGGTTTGAAAATAATAAAGTATTTTTTTCAAGTTACAAGAAGAAGTTAATAAGATTATAGAAATTAGTTTTTCTACAAAAAGTCCTTAATTATTTCACATTGTTTTTATGAAGAAAACAAATTTTCATGCATGGATGATTATTTTTGAAAAATAGGAGACAAGAAAAAAAAAAAAAAGAAATATCAAGTAAGGATTTTTTTTTCAAAACAAACAAAGGAATTTACACGAGAAAAATGAAGAATAGCATATTTCCTAGAAAACTTCAAGTATAGTATTAATATAACTTAGAAAGTAGAAAACTTTATTTTCAAAGGTCACTAAGAAAAGGATAAATAAAACCAACATAAAACGTTTTTAGAAAATAAAGAAAACAAGGTATTCATTTCAAAGAAATTTACAAAAACAAATTCCGAAAAGCTTCAACCCGACATTGTTTTACCTAAGAAAAATAATTTGGACAACAAGACACTTGAGCATGCTTAAATATGATTTATATAGCTATAAAAAGAGAATTTTTCAACTATATAGATAACTAAGTATTTGCCAAACAAATTTTGATTTATTGAACCAAAGTTGTTTTTACTTGAAAATCCGTGGTAAATTTTGTCGCTACTTTTTCGGAGCCTATATGGCCTTGTTTGTTGAAAATTATTTTGGAAATGGGTAGATCTTTTCGAGTAGGTAGAAATCGGTATATTATATGCGCGATTCCTAGTTAAAATGACCAAGTTATGACCATTTTAAGTTGGAACATTCTTCTATACGAACTTTAACGTTCTTTGACATTGTTTTGTCAAAATTCAAGAAAATCATCAAGAAAAAACTCATTGTGGGTATTTTTTTTGGCTAGGTGACCCCGAGGAAGGATTCCTTTACCCCGAGAACTATTACGATTAAGTGGAGTGTGTGAACGACTCATCCGCTTAGAGGAATAGACGACAATGCATCGTGAGTTTATTTCCATTAAATGCTACACTTGTTGTGCTTGTAAATTAGTTGCACTAGAGTTAGGAAAAGATAAACCGATATGCATGTAAAATAATTCCTTGAAAGAATCCTAAGAATATCGAAGCCGGAATTGTTCTAAGTGATTGTTTTAGTTTAATATTGATTTGTGTAAATTCCTTGATCGCCATAAATTTGAAAGTAATTATGTTATGACTTTATAAATTAATGAACTCATGCATACCACGAAGTGAGTCACATTGCATGGTTGGGTTATTATCCTTGGGTGAGAAGGATAGTAAGCTCATGTCGAAAGCAACACTTGGCGGAGATCCAAAAGCGATTGCTTGGCGGCTTAATGGAATATGCTTGGCGGTTGATCCGAAAGCAAGGTCAAATCAAGTAGATTCGGAATACTTGGCGATGAGTGCTCGCAAGTTTAAAACTTTTTAATGAATGCTTGGCGATGAGTGCTCGCAAGCTTAAATTTTCTGTTATTAAAACTACTTGTTTTGAGGATAAGTATCACTAAACCCCGAATGGAGGGCGTAAATCCATTCAACATATAGTTCCCGGAAAACTATATGCCTGTTTGCCCACGTGTTTGTGCATTACATTTGTTTGACTAAATCAACTTGTTTGAATCTTGTTACAAGAAGTTATTTATGGAAATAGTTCTCACTAAGCCTTTAGCTTGCACCCCAATAGATATCTTTTGCAGTTCCCCTATTTATGGTTAAGGCCACGTGGACCATGCGGGCAAGTAATCCCTTTTGAACATTAGAAATCTGGATAAAGTATAGCTTAGTATTAGCATGTTAATATGTATATAATAGATTAGTAATTTAGGGAGTCGTCCCTAAGTTTGTAAAGTTTTTGCCATGGACGAATAATTATTGTGATTCTTCTTTTCTTAATATGTTTTTATATCTCCTTAAGCTTCATTACTCCATATATGGTCCTCTAAAAATTGTGAAAGTAAGTCTTACACTTAATACAAAAGCTTTTAGAAATGACTAAGGTTGTCATACTTAAGCTTTAATATTGAGTGTGGCGGACTGTCACGTTTAGGGTACCCATTGGGGCGTGACAAGTATAGCCTATATATTAGTAGTAATATTACATAAATGACTCAATAGGGTTTTAGTTAGGAAATTGTGATCTTAAGATAAACTGTTAGGATTATAAATACCTAATAGAAACATAAACTGATGTATATCTTGAGATCTAGACCTCAAATACAGAATTGAATCATACCAAAAATCAAATTAGGGTTTTCTAAAGCTCTTGGAGCCTGAAACGAAAATTGACCCAAAAAGCTTATAAAACCTATGTCACGCCCCAAAGGGTACCCTAAACGTGACAGTCCACCACACCCGATATTTAAACTTAAGTATGACAATCTTAGTCATCCCATAGGTTTACATATCGAGTGTAAGGTGTATTCACACAACTTTTAGGATCACACTTTGATTCGAGTAGTCTTAAGAAAGCATACATAACATTAAGAATATACATCACAACAAAATAAACAGTTAACTTTACAAAAGCCAAGGGGGCGTACCCCCGCCAAAGTAATAGGAGTTTACATCGTTTAGCTCCATTTACAAATATCTGAATCTACATTAAAGAGATTTTCCTAGAAGTCCACGCCCACACTAGGTCCCGACTTCCTCAAAAGCTCTTTAATTCCATGTGATAAACCTGCACAAAATGTCCTCTCGGAACATCCAAAAATAGGAACACTGCAACAAAAACTGTTGGGGTATAAGCTAATGCTTAGTGAGATTCATTTTCTTCAAGTAACATGCCCGACCAAGCTAAAATATCTATACAAGCAAGTTATAATTAAGCAACCATATGAATGCACAAGCATATGAACAAACAAGCATATGACTTTCCGGTAGTCATAAGTGAATGAATTTACGCCCTCCATTCGGGGTTTGGGGTAGTTCATAAGTCATGCAACTACAATTCCAATATTGGTCCATAAGACATGCAACCACAATTTTTAATGTTGGTTCATAAGTCATGCAACCATAGTTTCAATATTTGAACGGGGTGGTCCATAAGTCATGCAACCCTAGTCCCCTTCATCAAAGACCCGCTGCCTCCCAAATACACCTTTGTCCCACCAAAGGAATACTCGACAATGATATACGACTCACTACGTGATATGCATGTACAATTTATTCATATAATCATGGTATATTAATTAGATAATTTTAAAAGTGACCATACAATTTCAGACAATCCAAATCTATACTAACTCATACAAGATTATTGCAACAAGGCTTGCCTCGATATACTTATCGTTCATTCATGCAAGTTTAGATCACCATTCAATCACAATTTTATCTTTTCCTAAGTCTAATGCCACTACTACTACAAGCACATCCAAGAGCATAATTAATTGAGAAATGAACTCACTTGTCCATGTAGTGAAAATCCACTAGTCGTAATAGTCCTCGGGAAGTGGTAACCCGTCCTCCAATTCACCTAGGTACAAAGAATACCCTCAATGAGTATCTCTTATGAAGTTCTATTAAACTTAACAATTTTATTTACTAAGTTCATCAATTTCCGTCTAGGTTGAATCCTTAACTTAAAAAGGTCATATCTAACTCATTTTAACTCGGAATTTACCTTATAATATACCGATTTATACCTACTTCAAAAGAGCTATCCATTTCTAAAGTTAATTCAAACATTTAAGATCATTTAGGGGTCGGAAACTTACTGTACAGTAGGGTTGCGAAAATTCCAGATTTGAGCCTTTGTGAAAAATTGCCATATCTACTCTATTTAACTACCTAGGATAACTCATATTAGTCCTAAACTTTCAAGGAGATTATCAAAATAAAATTAAGAGATTACACACTTATCTTATACCAAACATAAAGTTCAAATGAAACTTCTAAGAATCCATTTTCATAAAACCGAAATTTACAAGTTGAAACTCATTGTTTTGTTTTGGGTAATTCCTTTGCTAAAACTTACTTAGTCCAATGAAAATAATTTTCCTATATTATATATTATCAAAGAATTCCATTTTCAATATAAAATACTTGTTTTGAGATCAAAAAGAAGGTTTTAAAAATTGGTCTCCCCATAATTACGAATTTCCTCTTTGAAGTTTATAATGAATACAAGACCTAAATTTTGTCTTTTACAAAACACTTGATTTAAGCTATACCTTTTAGGAAAACTCATTTAAACTTATAAAAATTCATTCCTTAAGATATCTATACCAAGAGCCCTTTATATTTTTGTTTAAATCTTCATTTTAAAGTTGAATGATGGGTTCCAAAAATAGGTCTTGGTCTTGATCCGAATTTTCATAAATTTATTTTGGACATATCTCTTGAGAAAGTTCATCAAAACTCATGGAAAACAACCCATTACATATTATATCTCAAGAACCCTTCATTTCTTGAATAAAATCCTCATTTGTGAGTTGGAAAACATGTTTTTATTTTGGATCTTTGTCTTGATCCGAAAATACAATTTTTTTTTGAAAATAAACTTTGAAAATAACTTTGATTCTTGTAAGATGGAAGTCTTGATGATATACATCCATCAAACCTTCATTTTCTTAACAAAAACTTCCATTTTAAGACTTGGAAGAGGGTTTTTGACATGGAGCCTTGACAAGTTACGAATTTTACTTTTTCATTCCAACTTGAATCTAAGATCTACTCAATATATAATCATGAAAGCATAAGAAAAACTTAGTAGTAGGCCTTAAACTTCTAGATCTACACATAAACATAACTAAAGCTTGATAAAACTCTAGATCTACAAGCTATCACAAAAACAAGAAGATAAACAAGTCTTCCATATAACAAAAATACTAAGAACAAAAGAGATCGTCATCTAGAGGAGTGTTTCACTTCTTGGCATCATCATCCATAGCCTTTTAAGCTTGTGGAATGTCCTTTGATGCATGAAACATCCATGGTATCATCCTAGAACATCTTATAAGAGCAAAAAGGAAAGATTACCTCAAATAATTGCAAGAAATATATGTGGAAGCAAGAAAGAAAAATGGGGACAGCTTGTTTTCAAGGAGACAAGGCAAGGAAGAAGAGAAAAAGAGAGGAAAAATGTAGGGTTTGTAAAGGTGAAAGAGGAAAGGAATGAGATGTTTAAATAGAGATAAATGTGTTTAAATAAATTTTTTTTAAAAAAACTAAAAATCCAAGCAGCTGCAAGGGAGGGCTGGCGTGATTTGTAGAGGGTGTGGGAGTGGTGTAGTTTGATTTCAATTTACATTTTTGAAAGTGTAACAAGTTGCATCCATTTGTAACTAAAAGAGACTTTTAAAATATCAAATAAATAATTAAAAATAATGAAAAGTGGCTAATTTATGGGGAATGGGCAGCTGCAATTTTTGGGGAAAAGAAGTGTAAGAAAAAGCAAAAGAAGACATAATAATGTGTAGTAATGATAATGTATGTGTACTTGAGATATGGGTTGATAAAGTGGCTTTTTGAATAAGAAAATATATAAAATAAATTAAGAAAAATATTTTTATTTAAGTAGCATAATTTTTATGATTTAAATAATAAATCAATTAAATTATTTTTAGAAATTTAACAATTAAGTTACCGGTAAGAGTAAAATAAGCTATATGAGCTATAACTGATATTTTTAAAATCCGAAAAATTCTAAACTTGATATTTTTGAAATCCTTATAAAAATACGAGTCTAAAAATATTAAAGATATATTTTTAATTTTCCGAGCCCCGGACACGCTTTCCAAAGTAGTATCCAAACGGGTTCGAAATAAGCCGAAAATGAACCAATCTGATATTCTTAATAATTCAAATATTATTACGGACCATTCTAAACACTTTAATTATTTTTCGACTCCTCGATTTACGAACTCGGGTTTGTAGGATCTAAACTGTAGGGTTTTACTCAAGATCCGTTGACTTTAGGTCTCCGGTAGACTTTCCGGCTTAAGGTTTAGGGCTTAGAAAACAGGGGTTTACTGTCACGCTCCGAAGGGTACCCTAAACGTGGCAGTCCGCCGTACACAATACTAAAGCCTAGGAATGACTACCTTAGTCATGCAAAGGCTTCCATATTATGTACAAGGCGTACATCACAACCAAGGGGACGCATCGGAGTAGCGCAATTTACATTGATAATAAATAAGTAACAAGGCAAAGAGAATACTTAATATAAAACATAAGCATATCACATTCAATTCTTAAGGCATATTCTTCTATTATCTTCAAATAAATATACGTTCCTAATCATATAGGTTATCACATATAAAGAACCTTACAAAATTTCTTCATCGTATGATTCCATATCCTTAATCATTCGTCCATGACTTCCTTAATGTCATGATCCTCAAATTTAATCCAGGAATACACCTGTTTCAACAAATCTATAGGGGTGTAAGCTACAACTAGCTTAGTGAGATATTCCTTTACATTCGCACCATATTTTCAAACAAGTTTATTTATTTAATCACACATATGCTATGTATACAATGCAACAATCACATGATTACGCGAATATATATAGTCATCTGGAAACCATATATAGAACGGATTTACCCCTCTGTATCAAAGGTTAGGGAATCGGGGTTGAAGGTCCTCGACCTTCTACTGCTAGTCCCTAGGTCCTCACCCACAGCGTTCGGTTGGCTCGGCTCCGAACCTAGAGTCGCTTTCCCGAGCGATTTGGATTCTCCAGGAAGGAACATGGCCCGTGGCACCGCACGATCACAGCCAATCCAACTCTACGCGTAGGAGTAGTAGCCTTCAGAAATAGATGTGGCTCGATGGATGCTATGCGTGAACGTTTTATTGTTCTTAGGTCAAACCTTATTAAGGTTTTAGGGCGATCAATCAATTTAGCAACAATAAACATCATACAAGTAAGTAAACAAAATTATTTAAACAAGCAGATCGAAGTTGCGATATTCTTAATTCTCATTCACGCATAAACATAGAATCATATATATACGCATAATCCCGAAATCCCCAAATATAGTTGTTTTTATCTTTTCTTAGTATACTAATGCTACTACATTACAAGCACAAGCAAGGTAACAAATTAGAAGGAATAACTCACTCGTCCATTTCGCTATCTTCTTAGTCGTAGTAATCCTGGGTAGGGTATTCTCGTATCCTTCGTCACCTAGACAAAAGAAATACCCGGGATAAGTCTTCCATGAATTTCTATTCTTGGAGATTCTAAACTTACTTAAAATCGTGGTAAAATCGTAGAAGAGGAAATTTCAACTTAAAATGGCCATATCTTGCTCATTTTAACTCGGAATTTCGCATATGATATACCGTTTTCTACCTATTCGAAAAGTTCTATCCATTTCTAAACTCATCTTGGTCATAAAAGGTCATTTGGGTTCCGAAAACGTCAGGTACAGATTTAAAACGAATTTTCTAAACCTGTGCAAAAATCCATTTTCTAACTCAACTCCATTTTAAAGAAAATCCTTTTGTAATAATATAAATATACATTTGATAAACACTTTTGAATATATAGGTATGCTCACTTTATATGCAAAATCCTAATGGTAGTGTCTCAACAATTTATTTCACAAAACAATTCATTTAAACCTTGGTTTTGAAAATTTCCTTTCAAGTATCTAAAGAAACTTTATATTTTTCCTAGGTTGTTATAAATGAGTATATTCTTATTTTATTTTCTTCATTTCTTCTTCCAAAACAAGTTGAATTTTCTCCTTAATCCTCTAGTCTTGTATTAAATTTTCCTTCTAGTGATTAAAGTTTAAATTCATCAAAAGTATATTAAGTTGATAAAAAAAAACTTTTCATAAATTTTTGTATTTATGATGGTTTTTTAGAAAATGAATCTTGTCTTCTTATATTTATTTCTAAATTATAAGCTTTTGCTTTCTAAAACTTGTTCTTTCATTTCTTTGAAAAGAATCATCTTTTTTGATAAAAATCCATTATTGCTATCCTTACTTTATTTATATTCTTTTGAAGACAAGTTCTTTCTTTTAGAATTTAAAAATCATTACTTTTCCTAAGTGGGTTCCTTATGAGTTGATTTTTATATTAACTTTGAAAACTAGTTTGTTTCTTAGTTTTAGAAAAGAATTTAAGTCTCAAACTTTCAATATGAACGATTTATTTTTCTAAAAACTTGGATTATCGTGAAATACAAGGAAAACATTTATTTCTTATGTTTTCTTGATAAATCTATTTTTGTTATTTAAGAAAACTTGAGAAAACTTGTATTATTCTATTTCTAGGTTATTGATAATAACTTCATGTTTTTGTGGTAAATCATATAATTGGAAACTTAGCTTTGAATTCATTTAGTAAAACAAGATTCTATTTTTAGACTAGTTGAGACATTAACATTATGCAAATGCAAGTATCATGAGCATATAAAATAATAAGAACATAAGAAAATACTAAAAATAATTAATGAGCAAGAAAATAAAATATCAAGCATTGGGAACCTTAGCTTCATCAAGGAATCCCGATCAAGTATTGGAGCCTTAGCTTTATTAAGGCATCCCGGGACTAAGAATGGACTAGTCCCGAAAGATTAAAGAAAGTAATCAAAAGGTTGTTTTGACTTGATATGGACAAGTCTAAGACTAGAAAGACTAGTCTTAATAATTGCATAAAATAAATAAATTGCATAACTTGAATATAAATAAATAACAAATGAGCTTATATGCTCTAAATAAATATATATATATATATAGTATACATAATATAATAATAACAATAATAACAACATAATAAAGTAGGAAGCTTTATGTACAAGAACAAAACATGAACATGTTGTTGCTTTTACTACTCATATGAGTTTCAAAACAACACCATAGTCATGTTAAGTTACATGATATGGATGAATAATGGATGGAAGAAATATTTACCTAAAGCATGTAAGAGGTATGGAGATGGTTAATGAAATGGGTATTATGTGAGTAGTGATATGTGGTAGATAGTTTATGTATGAGAGATGATTTTTGTGAGGAATTGGTTTGAGAGAGTTTTGGTAGAGAAAATTCTTGATGAGAGAATTTGTGGAGAGATTTTGAGAGAGTTTTGGTAGTGAATGAATTGTGTGAAAGAATGGAAGAGGAATGGGGTATTTATAGAATTTTTGGAGTGAATTTTGAATGTAATAAAATAAATTGAAAAAGAAAAATAATTGAGATGAAGGGAAGAGAGATGGCGCCGGTTTTGGCTTCTAGAGAGGGGAAATTGTTTTATTTTATTTGTTTTGTGTAATAAAGAAGTAATGTGTAAAGTTTGATGTGATTAAAGTTGTGTTGGAAATGAAAAAAGTAACAAAATAGATTTGTAGGTGTAAGAATAGGTGTAAGAAAAAGTGGAGATAGGTGAATAGTAATGAATAGTAGAAAAGTACTATGAATAGTAGACTAGACAATTAAAGTACCGGTAGTAATAAAAATACGCGTAATAATGCGATATCTGTAATTTTTAGCTACCGAAAAATTCCAAAACTGATATTTTTGGAATCCTTGTATTTTTACGAGTCTATTGGTATAAACGGAATATTTTTAATATTCCGAGCTCCGGGACACGTTTTTCGAGAACCGATCCCGTTTGGGTCCAAAGGTCGCTCGAAATTCATGAATCTGATATTTTTATGTTACCCTACGTTATTACGAACTATTCTAGGCCATTAAATTAATTTCGTTTTCTAGGGTTTGAAAACGCGGGATTGCCGGATCTTAAACACTTGGGTTCGTTATAGGCTTGTTGATTTTTAGAGTTCCGTTTTGATTTCCGATTTTACTGAGTTATTCGTAAAATCGTATAATTTTTTTGAGTTTTGATTGTTTTAAAATTTTAGCTCGAAATTTATATTTTATTTTATTTTATTTGTGATTATTTAATAGTTTTTAGTTCTCGGAATCGTTTAACCGAGTCTAGGGTTATGAGTTGACTCAGTTTGACTTTTGGTGAGAATTTGAAATTTGTGATTTCTGAAATTTATTGAAGGTTTTAAGATTTTGCTGTTGATCTTTATTTGGATATATTGTCTTGATTTGCGTGTTAGAAAACAGTTAGGTGATTTAATTGATGTATGGGCGTTTGATTAATTGGACTTTATATTTCGTTTCAAGGGTTCTCGTTTTCTTAAGATTGAGAAAACTCGTCTTTGATCTTTATTTAGAATTAGGTCTTAACTTGGTTCGTGTTTTAAGGTTTCGTTTCTGGCGTTGTCTTGATTTAGAATTTGGTTTTAACTTGAGTCGATTTTTCAGGATTTAAATTTCTAAACTTTTAGAATTGTTTTCTATGAATTATGGAAATTTTTGGGGGTTTACATTTACAACCTAAATCGCGTAGGATAAACTTTTCTTAAACAAATAGGTACGTACTATCAAAACTTAAATTTGTACTTTTTGTTAAACTAAACACCTTGTAGGATTCATTTAAGATCTTTGTACATATACATTTACATATATAAGCTAAAATATACCCTAATAGTGTAATAAACTACTCGAAAACTTAACTAAATATTATCTAATTACTATATAATTAATATATATATATATTTTCAACTTGCTGGAGACGGTTTCCACTTGTTTTGGAGGGCTGTGATTCTCTTGAAGGATGTGAGCCGAATTTCTTCAATAATTTACATAAAAGTCAATCCCAATCCTCTCCTAAGCCAATGGAAACATGACAAATCATCATTGTATTAATGACAATAGAACAAACTAATTAAACAACAACAAACAAGAGCAATTCGTTTCAGATTTGAGGAAGAAACGCGGCCGGAAATTGCGCTACGTTATATATATATATGCAAACGAACTCGGATGGACAAGCAAACGAATTCCAAACCTTCTCAAACCTTCCAGAATTCATCTACATCTTATTAGGAGTCGAACCAACCCAGAAAACAACTTTTAAAACCTCGCACCAACCCAGTTCGAGAATTCGAACAAAAACCTGGGAAAAACGCTCGAAAATAAGCTTAAGGTAAGTCAATCTTTTTCCGCGAATTTTCTTTCAGTTTTAAGGATTGAGACTGACTCTTAGACATCTTAGGAAGCTAACCAAGGCCACTAGGAGCTTCGAATTTCATCGAGAGGTCACAACAAAGGTAATTTTCCTAAACCCTAGCCGAGTTTGATGATTCAAAATCATGGATACCATGTTGTTTTTGTGTTGTTTTTCTTGGATATTTAAGTTAATTAGGTTCCTAGGAGTCGTTTGGATCCAAAATCCCGACGTTTTGACGTCGGGATTCGTCGAAAATGGCCGCGGCTCATCGGGGACGACGATGAACAGTGCTCCCCGATGAGCACGGGCTGGGTACACGGGCGTGTTTAACCCGTGTACCTCTCGGCCAGAATTAAAAAAAAAAAAAGAAAAAAGAAAAAAAGAAAAGAAAAGAAAAACGAAACTAAGTATATATAATTATATAATAAATAATAATTTAAATAATTTTAGAATGTTTATTATTTTTCCTGCATTTATTTATTTTTCTGAAATAGTAATAGTAATATTATAGTATAATAATATTAAATCCGAAATTTATTTATTTATTTATTTAAATTTAAAAATAAAATTATTTTTCTAACTTTATTAAATATAGGATGTTTAAATATTTAATCTATTATTATTAATCTAAAAAGAATTTTTTTAGAAATATAAATTACTTTGTTAAGTAATTTCTGCATAATAGATTTCTAATTATTAATATCCTTAATATTATTAAAAGAATTTTTAGAATTTCGAAAATATTATTTCTGAAATAATAATAAATATGAATATAAGACTAAAATTACTTTAGTAATAATATTAATTAAAGTATAAGACAATTAGTATAATTCTTAAGGTGATGGAATATAATTATTCCATCTAAGCTATTTTCGGAAATTTTATTATTATTATTATTATTGTTATCATTATTGTTATTAGTATTATTGATATTATAATTATTTTTGGTGCTATTATTGATGATAATTATTAATGTTCTTATGATTTACAAAAAGAGAAAAATAATTTCGAAAATAGTTATAATTAAGTTAATAAATTCTTTTATTAGTGAGTATGTTTTCATAGAAAGATATATATATGTATAAATTATGAGTTAGTAAATACTAAGTATATACTAGATATTTATATATAAATAGATAACAATGGAAATTTAAATACTTCAAATTTGTGAGTATAGGAACATCTATACTTTATAAGAAAAATTTATTAAGTAATTTAAAAGAAAACTGATATTTTTGGACAATAAAAATGAATTAACGAAGTTATTAACTTTCCAAATACCCAATTGATAAATTCACATATCCAACCAAAAGCAATACAATAAAACTGTGAGTACAAGGATTTAGAACTTAGAGCTATTTCGAAAGAATTAGCTAAGAATAAAACAGAGACCCAACCAATCATTAGGACATTTAAATATTCATAAAAACTAAATTGTATAGTCTGGAATTTTAATATTTATATTATTTATCTCAATAGGTGACTCGGGTATTGGGGAGGACCTACCTGAAGATTACTATGATTAAATAGCATGGGTAGGTGAGTGACTCAGTCTTATTACATTGGTTGTGCTTGTACTAGTAGTGAACCTTAAATAAAAAGACAATGAAAATTGATGATCTGTTTGAAATATGAAAGTTGTGTAATGTATTCCATTAATTGCCATGTCACTCTAAAATAAGTGATAACACAATTGCATGTATCTTGATAATGTATGTAGTATCTAATTGAGTGTCTGTATTGCTTGATCACCCCCAAATTGATTAAAAACTACTGGTACCATAATGGAAAATAATCATGCATTACATACTATGCATAAAAAGCATTGGGTAAGTAGTAGCCTACTACGTGTTAGTTTCTCGGATATCTGGTAATGCTTGAATTATCTAGGCCAGAGAGCTAGTAGTTAATTGCAAGATTACTTTTGTTCTGTTAATACCATAGGAACTACATGGTAAACGAAGGACGCCGCTTATGGTATTACATGGGAATAACTAACACTTAGTGGAGTTTCTAAAGCTAAAACAGGAAATAAATAATGAAACATGATAAGCTTAAAGAGATAATTAAATTTGAGATTATTATTTCCTGAAAGCTTAAGTCTCTCCTGGATAGGTGGACCATAGATTGTGATCCTTCAATCCCAATGGGAGGGCGTAAATCTCCATCCTGTTTGGATTCCGGGTTATCCAAGCTTGTAATGTTCATTTGTTTGATTGGTGCATTTCATATAGCTGGTAAATAACTTGTATGTTATATGTAATAAGTTCTGGTTATTCACTGAGCTTGTGTTATAGCTCACACTCCCACAGTCCTTTCAGGTTCCCTCTGCGACCCTGGCTCATTACTAGCAGGAGCATGGTCCCGGTAAAAGATTAGAAGCTAGAAGTTTAAAGTTTAGTATAGGTTTAGAATATCTATATCTGTAATAGACTTGTGATGCATTTAAAGTGCATTAGAATCATCAGCTATGATTGTAAGGACTAATAAAGCATATGATCTGTAATATTATAGTTTGTAAAAGTTGTTTACTAGTTTACATCTTATATATGTTTGTTTATTCCATCCAAGCAACTAAAAGATCCTGTTTTTGGAAATCATGTCATTCCTAGAAGGTAAACTAATAAAGGTAATCGAGTGATTCATGATTATTATTATTAGAATACCCTCGGGGCGTGACATCACCTATCACTTATTGATACACTGAGTACTTTACCACAAAATCTGCTACATCTCTCTTTAGCCCATTCATCCAATAATGGCTCTTAAGATCTTGGTACATCTCAGTTACGATACACCTCAATCCTCTTTTCCATATGCCCACGACTTCTTTTATGGTGCATGGTCTTCCTAATAGAGCGAACTCTTCACATAAAAGTTTCAATCTTTGCTTGTAATCGTGGAAGGTCTTCATGAATTCTAGTTGGAAAATCCTAGCCTTGTTCTTGAGTTCTCCAAAGGTGATCTATTCATAAAACAATAGAAAGTTAGTTCTTAAAGGCCATACCTCTACCCAATTAACTATCTCATTCTAGTTTTATAGTCTTTCTTTGTGACTAGGGTTTTTCTGATTCTAAACCTATTGCTTATCTTATGATCCTTTTTCCCTAACCTTGCTGTTCTAATACCAACTTAAACTATCATGCCCCAAAGAGTACCCTAACTGTGACAGCCCACTATATACAATATTAAAGCTTGGGTATGACTACCTTAATCATGTAAAGGCTTTCATACCATGTACAAGGCATACTTCACAATATAGGGAACACTGGTGGAGTTGCACAGTTTGCAATGGCGATTAATTTAAATAGTATGCAAGGGAGCTAAACAAAGTAAATTTTAACATGATAAGTTACAATTCGTAGGGACATTCCCCCATCAAAACCACAAAGTTCCAAAAGTTGATAAGATTCACAAAGTCTCTAAAATGAATTGACGTTTTCAACATAAAAAATCTAACAAAAGAGGTTTTAAGAGAAATATACTCCAAGTCTTCATATAAATTCCTTCAAAAAGCTCCCCACAACCATTACCATTACCTTGGGCTTCACCATCCTAGGATAGAGCCATATGTATCCCCGAGATAACAAAAATCTATTATGTGTGTAAATGACACCATGCTTAGTGAGTACATTCTTGCAAATTTATCATAAAAGCAAAGCAAGCAAGTTTGTTATACAACAACAAGCATATGCCATGCAACAAAGAGATGGATCAAAACAAGTATAAACTGGTATCCATAAACTATGTATAGCACGGATTTGAGCCCTCTGTGATAAGGGTTAGAAAATGCTCTTGCAGGTCTTTTTGACCTCTACTGCTAGTCTCTAAGCACCCACCAATAGTGACAAATCTGGTACAGCTCCCATGTGAGGTGGTATTCTCCGAACAAAGCATTTCCTCGAAAAGGAGCCGAACCTGCATTTTATATGTGGTTTGCAATCGACTTAATCCTACGTGTAGGAGTAGCAGCCTTCAAATGTGACTCAATGAGATGTTATGTGTGACTAGTTCTAGCTTGTACCAACTATATTAGGTTCATTAAGGAGTGATCAAGCAATCTAACACATAACTCATAATATATCAAATGTAGATACCAACATATTTAAGCAACCATCACAATTCCGGTATGCTTACGTGCCTTTTATCACGCAATACAAATCACAAGCATAAGTCCCATAGCATCCCCACCCCATGTAACACTCTAAACTGAGAGCATTAGCAGTTCGCCACGTGCCCTTACTGGAAAAGAACATTCTAAGGCTATGATTCTACTAATCCACAATTTCAACCATATAACTTCAAAGTCTCACTATCAAGTGTACTTCTAAATTATTAATGTCATAATAAAAACTTCTAAACGACTCTGTTGGCTTAAACCAAACACCAACTTACAATCCATCTTAAAACATCATATGAAAAGAAAATCTTAATACTTTAGAAATCATAAAACTAATAATCAAACTCCAATAGTTGTGATAACTAATTAAAATTTAATGAAATCTTCAACTTTAACTATCTCTAACTCTAGATATCTAATAGTCAGCTGGATAATTGGCTCCGCTATCATCCTCCCTATATTAGACTTGAGAACTTCAAAGAACTTAGATATGTGCCAGTCAACTTAAAAATGCAAAAATCCAATTTAAAATCAATGATATTGTCTCAATCCAAAGTCTTTAAATCTCAAACTAAATGAGAAGTAACTAAATAAATCAATGGTTTCATGGTTTAACTCTAATAAAGGGAAGAGTGTCCAACTCATAATCAAGTTCCAAAGAGACATAAAAATAAAAAAGTTTGGGTCATTTTTCACTTATTTTCTTGTGGAAATGCAACTAAAATTCCATTTTGAAAAAAAATTTGGTGTGAATGAACCTAATATCAAAAGTGGCATGGATCAATTGCATTTTCTTATTAAGCATAAGTATAAAAAGAAATCACATCACAAGCATTCAACACATGGATACATGCAACTAGCAAATTTAAGGTGATAACAACAAACAATAATGCTTGACAAACCCAATTTAAGCTCATCATAATAATTATCCAGCAGATGTAACATGTGGCTAATAAAATAATGCCATGACCAGTAAACAATAACAACTAGCACACTATGACTTAGTCTATTTAACCAGAATTTTAACACAAACACCATCTTTTCCATACAAAATTCTCATCAGCTAACAACTCCAAATACAAAACATGCACCACCTACCCCCAACTTAAAAATGTACAATGTCCTCGTTGTATATTCATAAGTAAATGCATAACAAGGAGGGAGTAAGGGTTAAAATGATCTCCTTGGAGTGCTTAGTCGAACTGATGGTGCCATCTAAGCATGAAGCTTTCTCCAAGACCTATAAGCCCCCCTTCCCATAAAATCTCTCTCATAAATGTGTTTTCTAACATGATTCTGAGCTTTTTTTTTTGCTAACTTATGCAAAAGTTAAACACTCATAGCAATAAACTCAAAAACTTTAAAAGAAACTATATATGAAAGGTGATTGATCTGCACAAAACAAAATTATTGGTGGGTTGCCTCCCACCCAATGCTTGATTTATTGTCTCGGCTTGATTTTCTAGCTTCCTTTCTCATGGAGGTTGAAAGTGGCAAGACTTCTTGCCATCATTCTCCTTTCTCTTGTCAACTTCTACACTTAGGAATTTAAATTTTGTGTTCAACTTGGTAGATTGAGGGTCCTTTCTTCAAAATTTCAAGATATTCACATGCAACACTCTATCTCCAATTCCCAACACTATCTTTTTATTCTTCACATCAATCATTGCTCCAACGTGGCCATGAATGGACACCTAAGGATTATATATTTAGAAAAACTGTAAGTATATTTATTTCAAGCATGATAAGGAAACAATACACAACTTTAAGAGACTTTTCAAACGGGAAAAATAATACTACTATACGCTGATGTTGAACTTAGAAAACTTTTTAATATGGTATCTTTTACAATAGTGAGGTAAATTTTAACCTTAAACTTTTTCTTGGGGATAACATATTGGTTTCCAATTTTTATTTGGGTAAATTACAAAATGTTTACCTATGTTATTGCTCTTTTACAATTAGGTGACCTTTTTTTTTTTTTTACAATAAGCTTAAGGGTGAAACACTTTGTTTTATTCCGTCCAAAAATCTGTTACACTAATCACATGAACAACACATGCCCATTAAAAGAAAAAAGAAAAAAAATTCCTTTACTCACTTAGAACTGCTCTTCACTACATAAATCAACCCAATGTCTCTTTTTACACAAAAAAAAAAAAAATGATGAAACTTAATCGTGGAAGATTAATTCCAGATGCACAAACATAAAAGATCCCAAAACCCCTTTGTTATATAGAAACTCATAGAACAAACACAAAAGAATGTTGGTTGTTTACATTCTTCGACCACAAAAATTATAACTTTATATTCCACTTGGAGTCAACTTCATATCTTATGTGGTTACCAATTCAATTAAAAGATCGTTGATGCCATTAGGGTTGTTTATCCACCAAATCCATGACTTTAATCATGAAAAAGAATGTGTTTAACATGTTTATGTTGTGATTAGAAATTTTTAAGGGTCATAAAATGTGTCTTTGATTATCAAGTTAGGTTTTTTGTAAATAGAGAGAGGGGGTTTGAGGATCTTTTTGTGCTGATTAGGACATATTGAGTGAAAAATTGAACATTCTATTCTTCCATAAGGGTTAGTTTTTTTTTTTTCATTTTTTTTAGAGAGATTGTGGTTGATTTGTATAGTGTAGAGTAGTTCTAAGTGAGTGAAGGAATGTGTTATGCCTCAAAAGATACCCTAAACGCAATAGTCCGCCACACTCAATATTAAAGCTTAAGTATGACTACTTTAGTCATCCTTGGGTGTAAGGTGTACATTCACGATCATAGAGGACCAACTTTGAAACAAGTTGTTTAAGAGGACATTCATATAGCATTTTAAGAATGGAAATCATAACATAATATCTGAATTAGGAAAAATATATAAAGGTCTTACAATCATCGCGAGGCATTCCCTCACTAAAAGATATAGTTCATCATAGTCTACTGAAGACTAATCAAAGTAATTACAAGGATATATACTTAGAAGTCTAAGTCTATATCTAGTCTTTGACTTCTTCCAAAAACTCCTTAAGCCAAAAGGTAATACCTGTGACAAAAACCCCCAGGGCTTCAACCATAAATGGGAAACTGCAAGAGATATCTATAAGGGAGTAAGCTTCTTACTTAGTGAAAATTAAATCCACAAGTAAAGTACTCAACAATCAATAATCAACCATGTTATTTAATCATGCATATGAGATGCAAGCAATCGCGTGAGCAAACAATACATACGATTTTTCGAGAATCATATGTTTGAATGGATTTACCCCTCCATTTGGTGGTTAGGTGTTCTGGGCAACAAAGCCATAGTTTGCAAATGATATTTTTGTAGTTTTGTACAGATTCCTACCAATCGCTAAAATTTAGTTGATTCAGGTGCCCACTCACCATTTAATTACAGACAATTGAAGTCATAGATTTTCTATTTCAGGTCCTCTACCTCATTACTATGCCCTTGTCCCACGAAGAGTATAGTAATGAATGCAGTGTGATTCATTACATGTCATGCATGAATCATCTAATTTAAGTAACCATGGTATAGTATTAGTAATTTTATAAGTGATCATAAAACTTGTAGACAATCAATGCTAAACTAAATCATATAAGGATTAGTTAATGATTCTCGTCTCGATATACTTATCATAATTTCTACCATGTAAGTAAAACACATGCACTTTCATATTTTATCTTTTCCTAAAATCTAGTGTCACTAAGTTACAAGCAAATACATAAGACAATTACGAGAATTTAAACTCACTCGGCCATAGCAGAAGAAGCTCCTTAGTCGAAATAGTCTTCTGGGTAAGATTGTAAGCCCCCGAATTTTTCGATAATGGTTTTGGGAATACCAAATCGAAACCCTAAAGTTTGACCCAAGTTGAAACTGAATCTTAAACAATTTCGATCACGGAATTTCATAAGAGAATCTTCAAAAACAAAAATAGAAAGTTCAATAATCGTTTGATTCGAAAATCCGAATATGAAAGGATCTGCCTATCCGATCCCTGAGTTAAACCTCTCAATTTCTATGGCAAAGATGGATTAAACCCTAACCCTAGTCAAACCGGAGTTTCAAAAGTCAACAAAAGTCAAAACAATTAAACAATTTCAACTCTGGCAATCCTACTTTCTCAAACCCTAGAAAACGAAATTAAGTTAATGACTTAAAATAGTTCGTAATAATATAGGATAAAATAAAAATATCATATTCGCGAATTTCGAGTGTCCTTCGGACTCAAACTAGATCAGTTCTCGAAAAGCGTGTCCCGGAGCTCGGAATATTAAAAATATTCCAATAACACCAAAAGACTCGTAATTAAATAAGGATTTCAAAAATATCAGTTTTAGAATTTTTCTGTAACTAAAAATAACAGATATAGCTCATTTACGAGTATTTTTATTACTACCGGTATTTTATATGTCTGGTCTACTATTTATAGTACTATTCCTACTATTCATTACTATTTCACTATCTCTATTTTTTCTTACACCTATTTCTTACTATCTACTTACCTATTTTCTTACTTTTTACATTACCAATACAACTTTATTCACATCAAACCTTACACATTACTTCTTTTTTATTACAAAAATACAAAAATTAATAAAAACTCTCTCTCTTCCTCCTACATATTGCGCCGGCCTCCCTCTCCCTTTCTCACTATTATTTTCTTTCAATTTATTTTATTACATCCAAAATTCACTCCAAAAATTCTATAAATACCCCCTTCTTCCTTCATTCTTTCATACACTCATTTTACATAACAAAACTCTACCAAAATACTCTCTCAAAACCTCTCTCCAACAAATCTCTCACAAAATACTCTCTACCCATTTCTACTCTTCAAGAAAAATATCAAACACAAAACCCATTTATCTCTTTCAAAACCTTCCATTAAACCTTAGGTAAAAATCCTACCTATATTCTTTATCATGTTCATACAACTTAACATGAGTATAGTGTATGTTTCTTAGACTCATGAGAGTTAAAGAAGTAACAATTTATTCATGTTTTGTTTTTGTTCAGGTTTCCATTATTTTCTTTATGTTGTTAATTGTTTCTAATCTAACTTATATAATATTATGTATACTATGAATATATATTTATTTAGAGCATATAAGCTCATTTGTTATTTATTTATTTCCAAGTCTTGCAATTTATTTATTTACTTGTTTTATGCAATTTATTAAGACTAGTCTTTCTAGTTTTAGACTTGTCCATATCAAGTCAAAACAATTTTCTTTTCTTTTCTTTTCTTTTCTTTTCTTTTGAGCCTAGTCCATTCTTAGTCCCGGGTTGCCTTGATGAAGCTAAGGCTCCCAATACATGATCGGAATACCTTGATGAAGCTAAGGTTCCCAATGCTTGACTATTTATTTATGTTTATTTACTTACAAGTATTTCTTTCTTTCTATATTATGTTTTATACTTACTTTTACATTGTTACATATTCATGCATGATTATAATATTGTTGTCTTAAGTAAAAATAAAAATGGTTTCTTTCTTAAATAAAGAAAAAGTAAACTAGATTTCTTGACAAAAAAAATTTCAACAAAAAGATCTAAGTTTTCTTTTCTAACAAGCTCTTTTCGAAATAAGCTAATCATAAATTCTAGAAGAAGTAGTAAAGTAGATTTCTTCAAAAGAATAAAAGGAACTTATTTCTTTTCTAAATACCCCATAAAGGAAGAATTTTTAACCATAAAGGATTTTAACTCAACTATATCTTTTATACGACTTAATTATGTTCATTATAGACTTTGAGAATCACATGCTAAGAAAGTTCCTTCAAAACTTAAATTTTGTATTATTATTCTCTTCTCAAAAATTAAAATGAAGTTTTACTAAGTTCTAAAGTTAACAAATTTTTATTAAGAAAGCTTTTCTTATAAACTTTTCTAAGAAAATTATTTTACTATTTAACTAACATTAAGAATAAAACAAGTTTTTCAAACCAAGATAAAATTAACTCACTATTTTAGAGACCAACTTAGAAAAATAAAATTTGTCAAAAAATAAAGTTTTAAAGGTATATCTATTTTCTAAAGGAGGGAAATGATATAAAAACAAAAGGAATACATACATTTAACACAACTTCAAATATTTGAAACTTAAGGAATATTTTGAAAAGCTTATTTTTAATCGCTAAAAATAAAGTTAGTAGATAACTTAAAGAACCAAATTTTTGAAATAAAATTTACTTTTAAAAAGGTAAGAAAACGGAATTATAATCGAAAAATATTTGCTCATAACGACTCAAATATATTTTTGTTTTTCTTCTAAAAATTCAAAAAGGAGAAATTCTCAAAAAGTTTTATCATTTAAACCATCAAAGACAAATCGTATATAAAATATCGATATTGAGACAACACTATCAAAATCATGCATACATATGAGTATAAATATATGTCCAAAGGATTTTTCA
Source organism: Combretum micranthum (assembly GCA_024138025.1). Classification (NCBI taxonomy): domain Eukaryota; kingdom Viridiplantae; phylum Streptophyta; class Magnoliopsida; order Myrtales; family Combretaceae; genus Combretum; species Combretum micranthum. The sequence goes on along the minus strand of JAMXBD010002694.1, from coordinate 21,049 downwards.
ACTATACATATATATATATATATCCATATATTTTTCTTAAGAAATTTTGAGTAAAGTAAAAATTTGGAAAAACCATATTTTGAAAACTATAAATTCGTAACTATTCTGTACTGTGTTATTTTGCAACTAAAATGGCTTTTTATGACAAAAATAATCTTAGAAATGGATAGATCTTTTTGAGTAGGTGGAAAACGATATATTATTTGTGTGATTCCGAGTTAAAATGACTAAGTTATGGTCATTTTAAGTTGGAATTACCTTCTACGCGAATTTTAACGATCTTATAACATAGTTTTTGATAAGTACCATAGAATCAATAAGAAATACTCATGATGAGTATTCTTCTTGATTAGGTGAACCCGAGGAGGAGTATTCATACCCGGAGGATTATTTTGATTAGTGGATTTATCGATCGACTCGCCCGTAAAAAAGATAGATCCTCATGATCAAGTGAGTTTATTTCCTACCTTTTTCCTACTTGGTTGTGCTTGTAGCTAGAGGCACTAGAAGTAGGAAAAGATGAAAATGAATTATGAATGATAATATTGGTTGAAAGAATGTTAAGCATACCGAGGCACGAATCGTATTAATTAACTTGTGTTTTACTATTATTCTGTTGGAGTGTGTGAAAATTCTGTGATCACCTTTAAATTTCTTTAATCATATACAATGAATTATATAAATTGATTCATGCATATCACGTAGTTAGTTTCATTGCATGAACTGCTAATCTCGATGGGACAAGAGTTTAGTAACCGGGTATGTAGTAGCTAGAAATCTGCAAGATGGGTGATAGGAGCCTGAAAGAACTATTTCGAGATGGGCGATAGGAGCCTAAAAGAACTATGATGGGCTAGTAGAAGCCTGAAATAAACTACATGAGTTGGATTTTAAGTTGGGTTTTAAAGAGCCTGGAACACCTAACCCGGAATGGAGGGTAATCCATTCAAACATATGATTTCCAGTAGATCATATGTATTGCTTGATCATGTGTTTGATGCATTCATATGCTTGTTAATAACTTGTTTGAAATTATTTATACAAGTATGTTGATTCAGGAATATTCTCACTAAGCTATTATGCTTATACTCGATAGACCTTTGTTGTATCAGGTCCAATATCTTTTATGCCTAAAGATTACATACTCGAGTGGATTATGTGTTGGAAAATCTTCTGGAAATCTTTGAAGATCATAGGTTAATTATCCTTTAATATTTCTTGGTGCTAGTATTATTTTTGTTGTGAGAAAGATTAAGTTGATATTATGAATGATTGGAGAATTATAGGGGAAGACCCCTAAGATAATGTAAGGATCATACTCTATTAATGACAAATTGGACGATTATTTAGATTCTTGTATGTTGTGTTTACTATCTCAAACTATACATCACACCGGTGTCTCTTATTGTTGTGATAGACGTCTTACATATGGTGTTGAAAACTTCCGCGTGACTTTGGGAAGTCATTCTTAAGTTTTAATACCGTATGTAGCGGACTGCCATGTTTAGGGTACCCTCGGGGCGTGACAAAGATAGCTCGGACTCCACGTCACTTATACAAAAGAAATATCCAAAATGAGTATTTTTTGAAAAATCTACTTAAACTTGCAACTCTATTCTGCTAAGTTCGTCAAAATTCACATAGAGTGAAATTCCAACTTAAAATTATCATAACTTGCTCATTTTAACTCGAAATTTCACATATTATATACTGATTTCTACCTAGTTGAAAATATCTATACATTTCTAAGGTTATTTCCTACATACAAGCTCATTTGGGTTGCTAAATGTCTCGGTACAAATTCAAAATTAACATTTTCAGATTTTGCAAAACAATTTTCCAACTCAACTTTATTTAAAAATCCTTTGGCAAAAACATGGATATATACATATATATATAAGCTCGCTTTATATGAGAAAATTCTAATGGTAGTGTCTCACCGATTATTTTCGTAAAACAGCTCATCTTGAAGTGTTGAAACTTAAACTTGATAAATTTCTTTTCAAAGTATTTTTGAAGAAGCTTTATATTTTCTTAGGTTATTATATATAAGTATATTCTTATTTTGTTTTCCCATTACCTTTTCCAAAAAAAAAAAAAAAATTCTCTTAACTTTAGTCTTTTACAATTTTTACTTCTAGTGATAAAAGAACAAAGTTATCAAAAAGTTTATTAAGTTGTTAATAACCTATTTATAAATTTGCCTTTAGAATGGTTTTAGCAAATGAGTATTTTCCTCTTATATTCTTGTTTATTAACTATTTAAAAATAAATTTTTTGTTTCTAAACTTTGGTCTTTTACTTCCTGTACCAATTTTATTTGGAAATAAATCATCTTTATTAATAAAATCCTTTGTTTTTTTTTATCTTATTATATTTATACTCTTGTTATTTCTTTGAAAATAGGTTCCTTCTTTGGAAACTTGAAAATTATTATTTTTCTTAGTGAGTTTATAAATTTATGGGTTGATTTTATCTTAACTTTGAAAACTAGTTTGCTTCTTGGTTTTATTATGGAGTTGAAAAGACTTAATCTTAAACTTTTTGTGAAAACTTTGAATACTAACAGATTATTTTACTAAGACTTGGGTATCATATTATGGAAAGAATGTGTTTATTTCTTTTATTTCCTTTGTAAAACTATTCTTGTTGTTATTTAAGAAGACTTTAAGAAAACTTGAGAAAATGTTGTAAAAATCCATTTTTATGCTGTTGATGATAACTCTTTTATTTAGGGACAAGTTATATAATAGAAAATTTAGTTTCAAGTTCCTTTATTAAAGAAAAATGCTACTTTAAATATAGTTGAGACAATATCATTATGTAGATGCATGTATTATGAGCATGTAGTATGTAGATGATGCAAATATAAGATAAGAAGCAAGATCATATTAATAAGCAATATAGCAATAATAAGCAAGATATTATAATCAAGTATTGGGAACCTTAGCTTCATCAATGTAACCCGGTTAAGTATAGGGAGCCTTAGCTTTATCAAGGCATCCCGAGACTATGTCCCAAAAAAAAAGAAAAAGAAAGAAAAGAAAAAGTAATAATAAGAGCAAATATAGTAATAAGCTTGTTAGTGAGTTAGTGAGCATTAGGCTCTAGAATACATATATATATATATATAGTAACATATATACGAAATCAGATTAGAAGCATAATAATAACAATAATAAGAGCATAATAACAACATAATAAAAATCGGTATTGTAAATCCCCGAAATTTTTGGATTCGAATTATAGTTTAAAACCAAAACGAAAGTCAACCGGATTTCCAGAGTCAACCAAACCCTAGTTCACCGTAACCGCTTAAAGTCCGGCATTGCCGTTTTCTCAAGCCCTAGAAAACGAAGTTGGGAAAATTAGTTGTAATAGTTCGTAATAGTTATAGGTTTTATAAAAATATCAGTTTTTCAAAATTCGAGTGTCCTTTGAACCCGATCGGACATAGTTCTTGAAAAACGTGTCCGGAATAGGAAAAATATTCCGAATATACCGTTAGACTCGTAAAAATATAATATTTCCAAAAATATCAATTTCGTAATTTTTCGGTAGCTAGAAATATCAGATATCGCTTTTATACGTATTTTCTTACTACCGGTATTTAATTGTCATGTCTACTTTTACATTACACTATTTTCTACTATTCTACACTATTCATCTATCTCTACTTTTTCTTACAACCTACTCTTACAACCATACACCTATTTCTTACACATTTTCATTTCCAATACAATTTCACATCTTTCATTTCTTACTTTTAATTAACAAAATAACAAAAAAAATAAATTTCTCCTCCCCCATACACAAATGGCGCCGGCCCTCTCTCTCTATGCCTCAATTTGTTTTATTTTCAATTATTTAATTAACACAAATTATCTCCCACATTTTCCTATAAATACCCCCTCATACCTTCACTTCTTTCACACCTCTTCTTCTCTAAAGTTACTCTACAAAAATTTCTCTCCAATTTCTCTCAAGAGTTCTTTCAAGAAGTCTTCTTAGTTTAGCTTCCTTTAGGTAAGAAATTTCTCAAGAATTCTTCATGTTCATCTACTTAGTATGAGCTTAGTGTGTGTTTTCTAAAACCATGAAGGTTAAGAAAGCAACATTAGGTTCATGCTTTGTTTTTGTTCATAAACATAATTCCTCTATGTTCATTTATGTTTCTTTTATGTTTTTTTACTATCTAGCATATCTAATTAGAGCATATAAGCTCATTGTCTTACAATTTATTTACCTTTCATGCAATTTATTTACTTATTGCGATTTATTTCAAGTTGATTTTAAGACTAGTCATTCTAGTCTTAGACTTGTCCTCATCAAGTCAAAACAATTCTTTTCTTTTCTTTTCGGGACTAGTCTTTTCTTAGTCCCGGGGTACCTTGATGAAGCTAAGGTCCCAATACTTGATTTACTTTATTATTTACTTAAGCTTTCAAGTTATTATGTTCCTTTATATTTCTATAGTTATGATTCATATTCATGCATGAACATAATGTTTTTGTCTCAACAAAAATAGATGAGGAAGTGTCTTTCTAAAACTAAAGGTTCTTGTTAAATAAAAATAGGAAATAGATTTCCTAAAAACTCATGAACATGCTTGGAAAATGATTTTTCTTACATAAACAAAAGGTTTTATGAAAACTTATCTTTCATCAAGAAATATTCTTTTGGAATCATTACAAGAAACAAAAATTGTCATTTTATTACTTTTTGAAACCAAGTTTTGGAAAATAAAACCACATCTTAGGAATTTAAAGAAATTACAAGAGATTAAATTTAGAAAAAGAATATTCATCTCAATAACTCAAGATCTTTCAAAAGTAAAAATAAATATTCAATAGAATCTCAAGTTCAAAGTCTTTTAAAACCTTAAATTTTATAAGTTGAGACAACTTCATTTACTTCATACATTTGTCATGAGTCATTACATATATGTATATATATATACCTTTCAAAAGTTTACAAAATAATCGAAATATTTATCTTTTCAAATGAGCTTTGTTTACAAGAAGGAAAACAAGTGTTTGCAAATTCGTGGCAAATCTGGTCGCTGTCTTTTCGGAACCCAAACGACCTAGTTTTATGAAAATAAGTTTAGAAATGCGTAGATCTTTTCGAGTAGGTAGAAATGGTATATTATACGCGAAATTCCGAGTTAAAATGAGCAAGTTATGGCCATTTTAAGTTGGAATTTCCCCTTATTGATTTTACCGCGATTTTAAGAAAAGATTAGAATCTTCAAGAAAAAGAATTTCATGAAATACTCATTTTGGGTATTCTTCTTGATTAGATAATCACGAGGAGGATTGTTCGTATCCCGAGGATTACTACGATTAAGTGGAAATTCCGAACGACTCATCCATTCCAAGAAAGGTGTCATCATGGCTGAGTGAGTTTACTTCCCGTAAATTTTCTCATACTCTCGATTGTGCTTGTAAAATTAGTTGCACTAGAATTTAGGCAAAATCAAAGGGGAGTGTATGATAATGTGTTGAAAGAATACTAAGTATATTGAGGCGCGATTTGTTTGTAATAAAAGTTGTATGTGCATTAATATCTTGAAGTGTTTGAAATTGGTTGATCACTTGAAAGAAGTTAAAAGTAACTACTAGACTGTAATTAAATAAATTATTCATGCACTTCATATGTTGAGTCACATTGCATTCGCTACTATACAATTGGTGGGACAAGTGTATAATAGTGGTGGTAGACATAACTGGTATATCATGTAAGTGGCGAGTAGGAGCCGGTAAAAACTACAAAATTGGTGGCTAGTAGGAGCCTGTAATAACTACAAGTTTTGATGGCGTATAGGAGCCGGTAAGATCTATAAAAGTGTTTTTAAAAGTTGTGGCTGTAATTGGCCTGAATACCCAACCCCGAATGAAGGGCGTAATTCATTCAACATATGATTCCCGGAAAGTCATATGTCTTGTATGTTCACGTGATTGTTGCATCTCATATGTTTGAATAATAAACTTGGTTGATAATTTTCCTTGAGTATGAATTTTGGGATTTACTCACTAAGCCCATAAGCTTATACCCCTATAGATATTTGTATTCTCAGGAACACCTATTTTTGTGCCTGAGGTCTTCCCGTATCCGTGTACGTTTTATATTGAAGCTTTTGGAGGAAATCTACTCGAAGACTTATATTAGAATTCCTTTGAAATCTTTAACGTAGTATTTTGATGTTATGAAGTTTATCTCGATCCTTGGAAATAGCGGGGGTATGCCCCTAAGAAATTATGTAATAGACCTTGGTTATTAATGATATGATATTCTTTATTTCTGGATCCTTGTATGTTTATCTTTACTTGCTTAAACTATACTTTCTAAAAGCGTCTCCTATTACCGTATTAGACGCCTTACATATAATACTAAGGCTTTCGCATGACTAAGGTAGCCATTCTTAAGCCTTGATATTATATGTGGCGGACTGCCACGTTTAGGGTACCCCTCGGGGCGTGACAGGTATTCTTGGCATGTGCAAGAGCAAAGCATGAACATTTTGTTGCTTCTATGACTCATATGAGCCTTTGAGAAATAACACCATAGTCATGTTAAGTTACATGATATGAGAAATAAATAGTAGAAAAGATAAGATTGTTTACCTATAAAGAAAATATGGAAGTAGTAGTAGAAGAAAAGTTTGGATAATGTTTATGTGTGTAGGAAATGAGAGATTTTGGTAGAGAATGTTTGATGAGAGAATTTGAGAGTTGTAGTAAGGTGAATGAGTGTGTGAAAGAATTAGAGGAAGATGAGGTATTCATAGATTTGGAGTGAATATTGTATGGATTAAATAAATTGAAAAAAAAATGTGTGTGTGTGTGAGGGAGAGGGTAGCCAATGTCAATATGCAGAGAGGAGAGAGGGAGAGATTTTAATTTTTTTTATATTTTTGTTAATTAAAAGTAATAAGATGTAAAGTTTGATGTGAATAAAGATGTATAGGAAAAGTAAAAAGTAGATATAGGTATGGTAGAGTGTAGAAATAGGTGTAGAAAAAGTAAAGATAGGTGAATAGTAATGAATAGTGTAGAATAGTATTATGAATAGTAGATAAGACAAATTAACATTGATAGTAATGAAAATACACGTAATTAAGCTATATATATGATATTTTTAGATATTGAAAAATTATAAAATTGATATTTTTGAAATCCTTATATTTTTATGAGTTTATTGGTATTATGGGAATATTTTTACCATCGGGGGTAACGGGATACGATTTGAGAAAATTGATCCCGTTCGGATCCAAAAAACATAAAAAATTATCAAATATGATATTTTTATGCATCCCTATATTATTACGAACTATTGTCCACTACTATCTCAATTTCGTTATTTCGGGATTAAGAACAAGGGATTGCCAGATCTAATTTATTAGGGTTTGATGTTATTTGTTGACCTTAGGGTTTCGGTTGACTTCCGGTTTAGGGTTTGAACATAATAGTATAAAATATAGGGGATTATAGAATGTTTTTTTCTTTTTTTTTAAGGTTAATTACAAAAACATGACCTTTTTTTTGCCTTTATAAACAAATAACTGAAATTTTAATTTTTCACAAATACATAACCTGTGTTTTAATATTCTAATAAACAAGTAATGTGAGTTTTATTTTTTATAAATACATAACTCGTGTTTTGTACTTTTGCAAAATAAATGACTTGAGTTTTGTTATTCAACAAACATAGGTCATATATTTGTCAAAAATCAAAACTCAGATTATTAGTTTGTAAAAGTATTAAAACACAAATCATGTTTTTGCAATTTTCCTTTTTTTTAATGGACACATGTTGTTTGTGTGTTTATTGTAATGGATTTTTGGATGGAACAAAATAGAGTGTTTCATGGGCAAGCTTAATGTAGACAAAAAAAAAAAAAAAATAACACTAGTCATCTAATTGCAAAAGCATAGTAAAACAAGTAAGATTTTATATTTTACCTTTTTATTTCTAATCCTAATACATTCGATATTCATGAGCTAATTTCTCAAGTGATGATCCTCCAAGTAGTGTTGACTTATCCAAAAATAATACTTGGAAAACTTTCACTTTCACATCAACACTTGAGTTCTAACAATTTAATAGTTCAATGGTCTTTACTAAATTTAAAAAAAAAGACAATTTATTTATTTGGGATTGACTCGTGGGCTAGGTGACAGAGCCTGATGAGTCCAGTTCAATTATTGGGATGGCTTAGGGAGATTTGGCTTGGTAGGCTTGGAATAGGAATCGTTGGACCGGTCCGCCATATCGAACCTTTCTCAGTTAGACTTATGCACACACAGGAGATGACTACAGGCCTTGGCCCATGAAGAGCTCATTCATGATAAGCATGAATTGATTTTGCTTCATCTTATCCGTCAATCACTGAGGCGATTTGACGGTCGCCATCCATGCCAAATGCCTATAAATATTTAGTCACTCCTCCTCCTCATTTGGAACTTTTAGAGAGAGAAGACAAACAATATTCTGTAAAGGAGGTTCTATTTAGAAAGATTAAAAAAAGCAACTCAAGTTGTCATACCCCCATAATACCCTAGTAGTAATACATATAATATGATACGGCCTGATAACCCAGACGATATCAAATACACATATTATTACTAGAACTACTTTGGAAAATTACATGAGTTTAACAAAACATGATCTTTTTGGTTGCGTGATAAGAAATGATGAAAGCAAATAAAATCACAATACCATAATTAAGTCTTACTGTCTGAATAATAACTATTACAAACCATAAAACTTTCTAAGTTCATAATTAATGAAATTAATGTACTAACACCAATTAATACATATAAATAATGAAACTACTCTCCCTGTTTCCAAGACTCTTCCAGCTTTAGAAACATTATGGCTTTAAGCTCATTAGAAGCCACCAACCAAAGCTTAAGTGTCATCCTGTAAGGACTGTAGGAGTGTGAGCATAAGCCACGGGTTTAGTGAATAACTAGAACTTATCACACAACAAGCAAGTCATTATCAATCATATGTAATGTATCAATCAAACACATGAACAATTATAAGCTTGGACAAACCGGAATCTAAATAGGATGGAGATGTACGCCCTCTCTTCGGGGTTGAAGGAAAACCAATTTATGAATCACCTACCCATGAGAAACTAAGTACACAGGAAAGCCACAATCCTCACAATTATTATCTCTTTATGTTAATGTTGTTTTAAACACTCATTTCCTATTTCAAGCCTAGAAACTCCACTAAGTGTTAGACATTTCACAGCGATACCATAAGCGGCGTCCTTCATTACCAGTTAGTTCCCATGGAACCGACAGAACAAAGGTAAACTTGAGTAGAACTACTAGCCTCTTACCTAGGAAAACCAAGTATTACCAGAGAACCGAAATTCTAACACGTAGTAGGCTATCAAAATCATAATGCAGTATGTACAATTTATGCAATGCATGTATCATTTCACTTATGATCTCGATAATTTTTAGTTAGGTTATAAGTGTTCAAATATCATTCAGACACTCAACATGCTTCACATACAATAATTTCATAAGTAAGCCATTATCACTTTTATTTAATATTATTTGTCAAACAAATAATTTCAAACAGCAAGCAAAACCCATAACCCATATACACACAAGTTCGTCATTAATATTCTTATATTATAATGCAGCTAAACTACAATCACAAACAATATAATAAGTCTGAGTTACTCACTTGCTCATATTGATCAATCGTAGTAATCGACCGGTAAATCCTCGACAGTATCGAAATTACCTATTGAGATAAAAATATTCATCAATAATATTTATAAACAGAATATTAAGTTCCTATGAGTGTCTAAGGGTCCTATGTCGGTATTTGATATTATTTCTACTGTTTATATCGCTTTCTTAAAGTATTGATTCTTATAGAAAAAGAATTTCTATTGTTTAATTCTATTAAGTTTCTTTTGATTGTATATTATTTTAGAGGATCTCATTTTATCATCTAAACTCTTATTCATATCCCAAGCTCATTCATAACTTATAGAGGTATTAATATGTGTAGTTTCTATTAATTTGTTCATAATATTTTTCTTGTAATGCAGAACTTCGAATTATGCTTTAAAGCTTTTTTTATCAAGTTTTATGTTCATATAAGGTCTTAGAAGCATTAGATATGAATTTAGACTAGATTAGATGGAATTTGAGTCTTGTTTTGTCCACTTCATTCCTAAATCTGAATTTACTATTACCATATTTATAATATTTCTAAGTTGTAGTCTTTCTTAGCCAACAATATCTAAACATTTCTAACACATCAACCATCTATCCACTTGAATTCATCAATGGATTAACAACTTCTTCCAACCACATAACTTCCTTCAATGCTAAACAATTTATCCCAAAGTCTATACAAAAATATAACAAAGATAGGTTGATAGTTTAGAAGTTACCTTGGCTTGGAATGGTAAAGGATTTCCAACTCCTTTTCTAAGCAAGAATCAAACCTATATCAAAGGTTAGATGATAAGTTCCTAACTAAGTTATAAGTTAACTACATTATCTATAATGAAAGTTTACTAATTCTATCAAGTATTCTTACCTTGTTAAGCTAGGTTCCCCTTTGGATCTTATGATAACCAAGACTTTTTTACTTGGTTTTAGATGTTGTTGGAGAGGAGGAATTGATGTTCTTAATGTGCTTGGTGTATGGATAGAATATGGGAAGTAAGCTAGAGGTTTATGTTTGTTCTTACAAAGGTTTCTAGATTATTTAAGTGGAGATGTTGCAAAGGAAAGGAAAAAGAAAGGGCTAAACACACTTCTTTTTGTAGCTCTATTTTTTGGGTGATTTTGTGGGAGTTATGAGCTAAATTTGTAGCTAACTTAAGCTTATATATATGTACTAAGAATAGACTAAGTCTTGGAGGCTAAGGAAAGTGTTTTGGGCTTGAAAATGACTCAAACCTACAGCTGGAATTTCCATACAAATTTGGCAACTTTGGGTTACAAATTTGGACTTTGTTTTGATAGATTTGTGGCTAACTTTGAGGGGCATTAACTGTGTTTGTTTGGTATTTAATTAATGCCATTTATGTGTATAATTTAGGAGCTCCACTTGTTGGAAAATTGGGTCAAAAATCGAATGGAATCTGAAGTTGAAAATGTTGAAATTTTTGAAACAGTTTTTCTTGAATTTTGGATAGATTTTTATATCCGATTTTTTTATTTAATTGTTGGTGTGTGAAGTGTCCATTTAAAGGCCTTCTATTAGTGTTTAATTAGTCAAAAATATCAGCTCAAATGAGCCTAGGAATCCTACAAAAATTGGAGCTCAAATTAGGTGTGTGCTGCTATTTTCTTATTGGTTTCTCTTTTGTTGCAGCTGGTTGGATCCGATTTTTGCAAGAGGATTTGAAGTTGTTTTGGTTGTTTATTTGAGCTGAAATTCTTTGTCATTTATTGTTGATCACATGTGGAGTGTTGTCGTTGGATTATAGGTTAATTTTACTTGGGTTTTACAGCTCAAATATTGGATCAAAGTTGGACAAGAAATTTGAAATTCTATAGCTAGGAGTTCACTTGCTGCTGTATCATGAAATTCAACCTCAAATTGCAGTTGTTTTACTCCTTCAATTTGTCTGAAATTCTTGTGTATTAAATGTAGGTTATAGGTATAACTTTTGGGTTGGTTGAGGTGTCTTTTTCAAGTTGAAATTGTGTGTGAAATTCGGAGCAAAGTTGGATGAAAGTCAGCTTGTTGCAACCGAGAATGTCAGGACCCGCCGTAGGGGTTAGGCCCTGAGCATAATTTAAAAAAAAAAAACAAGTGCAAATGGATGCTAGTTATAGTAAAAGATAGTTATATTAAATGAGCCGCAACTGCTTACATTATTATTATTTTTTTATATTACATGAAGTCCTAAATTTTTTTTTTCTTTTGCATTACATAAAGACATAAATACAAAATACATAGTTATATTTGTTGCAAGCTCCGCTCTCCAAATACCCCCGATCGTGGTGGTACCCTCTGATCTTCTACCAAACCTGGGGATAAAAAGGATCCCCTCAGCTCACCATTGAGCTAAGTGAGTGGATAAAATAAAATACACAATAGAATAGAAATATATATAAATATATATATATAAACATAATAGATATGTAGTAAATGCATGCAATGCTAATGCACGTGACATGCACTGTTACCAGCATCCTAGCCCAGCCTAGCTTTCATCCGGTTAGTTAACATCCCAGGCATCTGGATTAGAAATCCAGGAACCTAGGGCTACAAGGAGTAGCCAGGGAGTAAGACCCCCTATAATTCAGCCTAGCTGACTACAATGGTAGCCAGAATTCGATTTGCCAATGCAAACCCTGCCTAGCTGACTACAACAGAGCCAGAAATTGATTTGTCAATGCAAATCTATATGTGAGAAACCTAGCCTAGCATAATCATAGTTTTGAAAATATGACCTATAGGTCCCTTTTCGTGCCATGCCATGAATGCTTTAACTATAAAAATGGCACAAATTCATATCATCAAGGATTGTAATGTCCAACGAATCAATAAATTAAACTTTCATTATTATTACTTGGACCTTTATACAGGATTACACTTCAAGTGAAATCCAATGAGGTCAATCATTTGTAAAGGAGATTGTCAAGTCATCAATCATACGGATTACACAACCAATAAAAAAAATCACTCAAAATTAATCATATAGTAAAACATGTATGACTAAAATCACAAAAACAATAGACATAAGTCTACTGTTAGCAAAACATAAAATCCACTGACCTGGAGTCTAGTAATAATATATTTCTATTCCTTGAAGTGAGTATGTCCCTCGTCTAATTCACCTAGTAAAATAGTATTCCACATCAACTTACTTGCTTAATTTATAATATGCATTTTTTTTTATCTTATCGACAAATGGAACAGACCTAATGTATTAAAAGACATATACTAATTTATTTTAAATAGATAGAACGAAAAATATATTTACGTAAGGGAGTCTAATAATTTATCATATTACTTTGCCTTTGCCTGGCTTGATTGCTAATGGATTTAGAGAGAAAAGAAAATATAGTTGATTAAAGGGTGTTTAAAGATTATATCTTTAAATCTGTTTCCGTAAACTCCAAGGACATGCTTTGATATATACATATATATGTATATTACAGGACAATAAGCAATATATCTTGTATGAATATAAAATTGTGCTAAATTTGTAAGCTACAAATTCTTCTTCGTGGATGTAATGGATTTTATTTGGATAATAAGAATTGAAATATGACGGGTAAACATATTAAAAAACAGATAAATTGGACCGTAAAATTGATAAGAAATTTACCTTATATTACTGAATTAAGTATGTATACCGAGCACCCTTAAAATTCTCCTATGATGGTTGCTTGTGATGTTAAATGATTATCTGACATCGGAGCAAAAATTTATGATCGTTGGGAAAATGGCAAGGCACTACATCTATTTTCAAAGAGTTCACTTCATATATTAAATGGTAAAAGCTGTTTAATAGAATGACACAGTAACAATTTGCTCTCATACCAACCTCTGGTAAGTTTTGTCCCATTTATATAAAGGTGGTGGATCAGGAAAATTTTAGTCCGCACGGAACTAAAATACGTACGTGTCCATATAATATTGATCCAGTACACTTGGCTTAATCTTAAAAACTTCACTCTTCAAGTAATTACATTACGTGTCGTAATGGTAAAATGAAAATTTGAAGTCCGTAAGTTTCGTGGTGACATTTGCTTTCAAAGTAAGCAACTTATTAGCGGTAGAAATGACATGTGTCATTAACGTGATAAACATTTATGCTAGCCAGCATTTTACTTGTCTAATTACATAAACAACTATAATGGATATTGGAAGCTCTACCACGTTCCTAAGGAAGAATTCAAAATTTCACTGCTCCGACTTCTTAAAAAGGATTCACCTTTTTATTTAAAGACTACTTCTTTTAAGAAGGAATTGACTCCTTTATTTTAGGTAAGTATATTAGTTTGGAATAAAACTTTTAGTCTGGCGAAATTTTACAAAACTTCTAAAAATATATTTTGGTCTTCAAAAAGTTTTTCCATAATTTCAGATTACGAGACAAACATGTTTAATGCGATTTCATCATTATTTTAATTTCATAAAACATACTTAAAATATCATGTTTTATGGGAACATTCCGTCCTATCAAATCCTTAATATTATTATTATCCTAATTAATGGGGTCTTACAGAGAATTCCTTTTGCTGCTGCTACTGCTGCTCTATTTCCATATGCTTTTTATTGTACCCGAGCATTGCTCTGTACATTGAAGCTGTTGTGTGTGTGAAGTCTAGCAGCACTGCTCGTGGATTTCCGAATTTGCTACAACTTGTGCTGCGTGTGGAATCAAATGGCTACCTCCATAATTCTCCTTGTGCTGCATGTGGAGATAACTGCAGCGGTCCTTTGTTTTCCTTCAGCATCCGTGATTCCCATTCCAACATGATTTGCCTTCAGCGTTCGATTTTCATTTTTTTTTTGCTTATTAATTATTTAATAGTTATTAACTAAAATATTTTTGCTAATATTAAATTATAAACGTATATCTATAATCGTTACATTTAAGTTTTATCGAGATAAAATTATCTAAGTTACTACAAAAAACTCTAGATTATTTATATTTCTAAATTTTTAGTTTAAAGTTTACACGATTAATTATTTTTAGTTTTTTTAACTTACGTGATTAAATTTTTCAAGTTCAATAAATTAAATTAGGAACCAAGTCCTAATAAATTCAGAATTTCCTAACAAGTATAACAGCGGGTTTGAAATTTTTATTTTAGATCCAGATTAATAATTATTGTTCGGCATTAGTATTTATAATTTAGTATTTCCTCTTTAAATTATTGTTTTATACCGATAAGCTCTATTAATAAACTATATCTTATCGGGTTTGAAATTTTAAAGCTATTTCTAATTATATCTTGAATTATTAGTTCAAGATACGAAATCTTATTTTTGATACCTATTAAGATCAAGGAAATTTTTATTCGGATTTTTCAAATTAGAAACGAGTTTATTACAACTTATCGATCCATTCTAGGATTTTTATCGGGTTCTAAATTCACTATTTAGTTCACGTTTTCTATTTTATTATCGTATACTATTGTGAAAAATATCGGGGTTTACACAAGTGATTTCTACTCGAACTGCTTAAGAATTGTAAGGTTGATGCGCAAGGTCTACTCAAGCTCCCTTGTCTGTCACTTATGCATTTGAGACACTGAGACTGCTTGTTTCTCCTTTGTTAGTCTCTCCAAGCCATCCCATGATCAAGTGTCATTTCTTTAGCAGCACTCTGAAGTCACATGCCAGGCGCGAGATCCACGTGACGCATACATGACCACTACCAACAAGAACCTACATCTACATTTTGGCGACTCCACTGGGGATATGAGGATTTTGATAGAGTTGTGAAGATACCTCTAAGAAGAAAGCCAAGTAATACTGATGACAACGTGAATCAAGACGTTAGTAACCCTAACCCTAATACCATTGATCCAGACATGCCAGCATTGGAAGATGTTAACCCAAATGTCAACGCTAATCCTGCTATCGACATGCAAGGCATCGTTGTTGACAATGCATAAGTTATACATGCTATACTAGAAAGCAACGCTAAGACGATGCGAACCATACAAGAGAACACTCAAGCCCTGAGCCAGTTCTTGGCTACACTCACTCGTCTCATACCAAGCATGGCTGCTAATGCTCATGCACTCCAAGGTGTAGCCTTCCCAGACTCCACCCTAGTTGCGCCGCACAGCACCTTCTCTTTATCCCAGCCTGCCATTGCTCTTGCCATTTAGGCAAATATGCCTCAAGAAGTGAGTGTGCAGACCCCATCACCACAAGTTGCAGTTGAGCAATAACCAGCCTTTGAAGCGGAAAATACTAGATCTTAGCTTGGTAGGTCATCATCCTCACGTGCATGCTATAGTACCAACCTAAGTGAGACTGCTCTCCTGCCTAATAGTGACCATGCAGTAGCTTCTCCGGTTGCATTAACTCCACCTGTTGCACCAACTATACTAGTTGCACTAGCGGCTCCATCAGCGCCTACACGAAGAGAATTTTTATAACAAAGGAAGACTTTGATATTTATCTGAAGGAAATTCAAGCTAAGTCCTCTATGGGAGTACTGGACTTAAAACTTCCATAATACCACCGGATTGCTGCGAAGCCCTGCCCAAAGGACTATGTTAATCCTATGTTGTTCGATGGCAAGAAGGGTAGTGCTAAGGAACATTTGCTAAATTTCATTGAGACATTAGAGGTTTATGGATTTTAGGATGATTTAAAGCTGAAAGAGTTTTCTAAGTCTCTAACCGAGAAGGCATACACCTACTATGTCAATCTCCCCTCAAGGTCCATTGACTCATGGGGAACAATGTGCAAGTTGTTCCTAAAGAAGTTCTTCTGTACTCAAGAATGGGTCACCATCACTGATATGGGAAGAACAAGGCAAAAGTTGAAGGAAGACCTTATGGACTACATTGAGCATTTCAAAGAACGCTCTTTGGATATTCAGGACGCTTGCGATGAGAAAGAACTAGTGAAGATCTACATCTAAGGGATGTTCACTAAATACACCGTCCACCTTGAGAATCTCAATCTGTGTTCCTTTGTTGCTCTCGTTGAGAATACACAAAAGACCAACAACTCTGTATCCAGACAACGCGGAGGAGGTAGAAGGTTTGGAAAGAGAGCTACAAATGTTAGCTCACTTCCAGGAGAAAACTCTAGAAACAACAAGAATCCAAGGAATGATAAACCAACGAACGCTTTACCAGCGGTCTCGTTTCCTTGCCTTATGTGGAAGGTTCGTGATGTGCTTGACCAATGGTTGAGAAATGAAAGCATCAAGGTCCCAAGGGTCGAACGTCTCCTTAATGCAACTGAGAAGAATGATCCTAAGTTTTGTAGATTTCACAGGATTGTGGGTTATCCCACCAAAGAGTGTTGGACACTTAAGAAGATATTTAATGAACGAGTCAATAATGGAGAACTCGTCATTGAAGATAATGATGTACGCAATAATCCACTCACCGCACACAATGTTCAGCGGGGTACCACAAGTGTTGCTCATCATGATCTAAGAACTGAAGAAGAAGAAACAAGTTAATAAAGTTAAAAGTCATGTTATGCTTGATGGAAAATGATATGTTATAGGTCTATGGGATCTGAAGAAGCCTTCATGTGATTTTTCAATATATTAAGAGTCTTTGTGTGCAATTGTAGTTGATGTATTTTCGTCAATAATTGAATAAAATTACGACTTGCATTTTCAAAGCCTTTTTAGTACGATTTCTCTTGTTCTTATTACTTTATAATTTTCTTTCGTTGCTGAAAGTTAGAGATCTATCTCCGTAGTGCATAAAGATAGTTAACACGACAAGAATATAGTCTTAATTACATATGTTGCTACTACTTAGTAAGAGTATAATCTTCTAAATGCGTGACGGCATGACAACATGTTGAGCTTGTGTAATGTAGACTGTTAAGAGTATTAACTCTCAGGTACGATACAAGCCATTGCAAAGACAACCTCCTTGGTAACTCATACTGCACAGTCAAGTAGTAGGAAACTCCCCCTTGACTAATAAAGTTAGAAATTTAGATCCCAGGCGATAAATGCCACGATTACTGCTTAAAGTACGATTGAGTACTTTCTTAAAAGGGGTCATTTAAATACTATCATGGGTAAGCCAAGAACCTTACTCCAATGCATAAAAAAAATGTTGTAAGAGGTCCCTTAGATCATTGAGTCTAAGTAAGCCTCATATTTATGATAATCAATTGCAATCATAATATCTTAAACATCACTACGGCTTGGTAAGAGCATTGTCTCCTAAGCATGTGATAACATGCTTTACTTATAGTGCTGATTGGTGGAAGTAATGTCTCCTAGGTGCATGGCAGCATAGTGTCATACCTACACATGGTATAAAATAATGCTTTAAAAAAATGCGATTGATGGTTAAGTATTTGGATATACCATCTTAACTAACTAAATTGGACTATTAGGGTAACAAGCCTATAAAGCACGTAACACTGTCACTGCTCAAAGCGTAATCGATATATTACCCTAACTATAATAAGACAGCAAGCATATGTAACACGATACTATCGCTGCTTAAAGCATGATCAATTCACTATTCTAAGTCATGATAATGTTATTGCTTGTAAGCGAGAGTACTACTCCGATGCGCGACATAAGAACCATATAGCCTTTATTATATTGAGATCGTTGTTGTTAAGTGAAAGTAACGCTTCCTAAGCACAAGCACACACTACTAATGGCCTAATTCGAATTTTGACATTCACATATATATACATACATAAAGAAAAGATCAATGACTATATAAATTCAAATCCATTCATTTAAGTAAACATGAACATTAACACGTTTAGAATGGACACAAAGTAACAATCATGTCTAAACTAAGGCTTGCAATCCAAGCCTACTACAGACTCTAAGTCATCATCTCTAAAGCAATCTCCATCAAAGTCTTCACTGCTGCAACCTCGGCTTCAACTTCCTATAGCTTCACCACCAATTTTTCTTGATGTCCCTTGGCATCCCTATAACTTAGCAATCTTTAAGCCTTTTCAGCAACAGGCCATAAGCTATCAATTTTGAACAGTAACATATGAGCCCCTTCAACACACTTGACCAGTTGCTTCATCTCTGTTGTTGATAAGGAACTCCAACGTATGTCCATCAGCAACATGGCTTCACCAATCATTTTCACCATTGCAATAGTTACTTTGGTTTCCAACATAGGAGAATTGGCCAAAAATTCATTGTCCATGGCATTCAAGACTCTCCAAAGGAACTATTAAGCGAGAAGGCACAATAAAGCCATGAAAGGAAGTCATCTGCTCTGACGCAACGTAGTCTTCTAATGTTGTTACCATGTCTTCACAAGACACATCAGCAACTGAGGGAGGATGGACATGGAACTCGATAGCTGCTTTGACACCAGGTGCATTCATGATTCCTCTATCAAGAGATGTTCATTATCCTCATGCATGAGCTCTTCAGTCTTACTGGCATCGCCTTCATCGTACCATAAGGAGTTAGAGATGGTTTGTAATCAATTTTATCGAGGTCGTCATCTTCATCATTTGACACTACTATGGGTGTAATAGCACTGCTGGAACTTCATGAAATTATAAAGAATTTGTGTCAACTTGAAAAAGAAGAGAGCATTAGACAAGAAAGAAAAGTAACAACAACAAGTCATATGTAAGGAGAATTATTGCCTCTTCGACAAACGCACGCTTTGCCGGCCTAGAATCTACTATCTGTGGTAGTGGATGGTCATTCTTTGATTTTAGAGGACGTGCATTATCAGAAGGCTCCAGCTGGTTCGATGCAGGCTCTTCAGCTATCTGGACACTAGCATTCAACCTATGGTATCTGTTCCTTGGTAGTCTAAGGTAGAACTCATGACAATATATAAGTAGCTCTAGTAATGTTTCATCAATAGATGCGAAGGTGTAGTCATGAAAGATGGCTATGCAATTCGACCAGTGTGTCAGCCAGTTAGTAGAAGCAACTCCATGATTCTCCATAAAAGGAAATAATAGCTGTCGCACCATAGAATGGATGCACTTGAAGTCACTTGGTGAGATTGATTAGCAACATGAATCAAAGCTCTGCGCAATGTTGAGAAGACGTAGCACTCCTTGATCAAGGCCAAACTGGTGCGCCACTCTGTGAGGGGAGTATACCATCATCCTTTGCTCCAAGAATCGCCCATTCAAATCTCCTTTATCAAGCAAATATGGCAAGCCCCCTGGGGTGCACCAAAGCATGAACATGGCTTGACTTTTATCTAGTTTATAACGATTATTGACCAAGATAACCTCGCCTTTAGAGCCTGGAGGATAAAGCTCGTCGTCATCTTGATAACCTTCAAGAGGCTCTACAAAAGGTCGAAACGTAAACTCCTACTCGACATCGATAAAATGAAGAAGTGGCCGATTGATCTTTATTCGACATCGATAAGCTCATCGTCGTCTTGATAATCTTCACATGCTTCACGTGTATCAATATTAAAGGGTTAGTGTTGCATAGGAGGACTATCAAATAATAAAGAATGATTCAGAGAGGCATAAGAGAGGCAGAATAAATAGTTTTAGCAGGTTAGATAGGTTATCAAAAGTGTGTTTGGTTCCCTAAAAAACTAACCATCCCTAAAAAATCCCCTTGACAAGTAATGTACACAAATATTTATAGCTAATTGTAATGGGGCCTTTAAAAATAAAAATAAAAATAAAAATATTATTTATTTATTTGGGCTTGACTCGTGGGCTAGGTGACAGGGCTTGATGAGTTCGGTTCAATTATTGGGATGGCTTGGGAATATTTGGCTTAGTAGGCTTGTAACAGGGATCCTTGGACCAGTCCACCGCATCCAACCTTTCTTAGTTAGACTCATGCATACACAGGAGCTGACTACAAGCCTTGGCCCATGAGGAGCTCATTCATGATAAGCATGAATTGATCTTACTCCATCTCATCCGTTAATCACTGAGGTAATCTGACGATCGCCATCCATGCCAAATGCCTATGAATATTTAGTTACTCATCCTCCTCATTTGGAACTTTTAGAGAGAGAAGATAAACAACAATCTGTAAAGGAGGCTCTATTCAGAAAGATCAAACAAGGCAACTCAAGTGATTTCAACTCGAACTGCTCAAGAACTGTAAGGTTGACGCGCGCGATCTACTCAAGCTCCCTTATCTGTCACTATATGTATTGAGACACTGTATGCCTCAAAGGGTACACTAAACGTAACAGTCTACTACACTTAATATTAAAGCTTAAGTAGACAACCTTAGTCATTCTCATAAGCTTCGATATTAGGTGTAAAGGCGTGCTTCACAATATTAGAGGATCATACTTTGAAATATGAAGCTTAAGAAGATGTATAACAAATTAAGAAAATGGAAATAATTATTCATTCATTCATCAATATTGTTTGCAAGTCT